>DWON01007128.1:0-13219 GCA_018251015.1 Phocides pigmalion okeechobee
ATATTGACTATGCACCGCCAATATGTTGATGGTGCGAAACAGTTCTCTAAGGGACTCGCCACATTTTAGATTATAAAGTGTAGCCGACAACCGCACCTCTCCAACCGAAACACAAGTAATGCTTTACGGCGGATTATGTGGGCGGCTGTGGTACCTACAAGGTCGAACTATAGTTCTCCCACCTTTAATAAAGATGTAAAAAATAATCAAAATTTAATAATATGCTAGCAAGTAATTTAAAAAAATATATTTATTTATCTCAGAGAATTGCGTTTGCTATTCAACGTGAGAATGCGGCTAACGTTAATGGCACCATATCGCATGGGCGCGGACTTATTTTTTTATAACTAGTTTTAAAATTTTAATTATTGTAATTAAATGGCTATACCAACAAAAATATCTTGAACTTTTGCAACCGGTCTATAAAAGACTGAAACGTCAAAACTGTGTTTAACTACTGGACTACGTTGGGGTGTAAGCCCTTCATTATCATTTCAAAACGGGGGCCACTCCAAATGGCGAACGGTTTGACGGACACAAACCGTCCCCTAGCATAAAATAGTGTAGAAACAATATAAGAATTATTAAAAATGCATTAGAACGGCTAATAACAAACAAGACTAAAGTTTTGTCTGAAGTCGTGCATAGATGCGTTGGTACTTCTGAAGACAGGTGTAACGCCTCGCTTGTGTAGCCGGCAACTGCTCCTCTTCTGTGTTTTCACGCGGGAACTGTTTTACGGCGAATTATGATGGACGCGGTGGTAGTTTAAAGGTGGGAGAACTATAGTTCGACGAAGCAGGTACCACCGCCGCCGTAATACGTCCTAAAGGATTTCTTGTGTTTCGATTGGAGAGGTGTGGTTGCTGGCTACACTTTAAAGAGAGGCAACCATCTTAGTCCTTAAGAGTAGTAATGTATCTACGTTCGAGTTCAGATAAGATTTCCGTCGTGTTTGTGGTTGTACGTGGATGTCTATGAGCTGCGACTAAACATCAGGTGGTTTGCATGCTCGTTTGCTACTCTTCTCACATGAAAACCCTTCTCAGCTGAACTATAGTTCTACCACTTGATAGTCGCTGCAGCCCATGGACATCGTATACAGTCGTGGAAGTATGCGACATTGTTCGCGCGGCTCCGCCCCGCTGTGGAGCGGTGGAGCACCCGTCAAGTTTTAGTCTGTTTGAGCGCGACAACGTAAGGTTCCATCCACTCCGTGGCGAAAGGTGTCCATTCTGGGTTTCACTGACGTTAAAAACAAACTCGTGGAGCGGTGGAACACTGCTTGGTGGAACCGTCAGGTTTTTATTCGGCTGGACCTCGACATAACCTTCCGTCAGTCGTCGCTCCATCGTCAATTGCTTAAGGTTGCTTGCCCCTTTGTTACTCCAAAAAATAAAAAGGATATAATAAATATCTGACCAAGATTACATAAAATTAGTCCAGCTCATGCTCTTTTGTGCGAAATTGTGTCAGATAATGGCGGCCATTGTGTCCACCATTATCTTTTTGCCTGTCACGTCATGTCAATGACATGTGACCCGTGTTTTTACCCCTCGGGAGTTATGTGACGGTAATGCTTTGTTATTTGCGACAGAGTCAACTATCTCTATAAAGGGTGCATGTTAAAGTTATCCCTAGGTCTATCGTAAAGTTAAATACTTATTGTAAGTTTAAGGTTTTTTAGATTTTACTGGAAGTTCAGGTTATTATTAGAAATTAAAGGTTTTACTGTTAATTAAAGCAGTTACTATAAGCTAAAGGTTTGTACTGTAAATTAAAGTTATTACTTTGAGTTAAAATACTGTATATAATAATGTAATGAAAAAGTTTTGCTTTTTAATGTGGGTTAAAGTTTTTACCGTAAGTGTCAGTTTTTCATATAACTTAAAGTACTTATTTTAATTTAGAGCTTTCTATAATGTGCAGTTTTTAGTTTAATTTAAGGCACTTACTGAAGTTTTTAAGTATTTACAGTAAGTTGAAGTACTTACTGGAGGTTAGAGTTAAAGTAGTTACTCTAAATTTTTAAACGGACTTTTTAATCAACTCCAAAAAAGGAAATTCGCAATTCGATTGTATTCGCATGTCTCCATCATTTATTAACCCATACGGAAATGTTATTGTTAATTAACAATTAATTAATTAATTCAACAAATTACATTTATTGGTTAACAATAAAATTAATATATAGTACCGGAATTATTATTTAAATAATTTACGATGAATCCCAACGATTCCCGTTTTTAGTAGAAAAATGGGAAGTGACATTTTCGATTGGAGTTAATTTTAAATTACAATATGGTAATATAATAATGAATATAGATACAAATAAAAAGATATAAAAATTGTTGTTAATATTCTTTTTTATTTCCTTCACAATAAGAATAGATTCCTCGTCCGTGTACAAAACAGTGTCTTTAGTTGAAGACAGTAGTCATAGAAAAAATAGTAAAGTTAGTAAATAAAATAATTACAATTTTTACGTCACACAAAACAATGGTCGTTAGAACGGCTGCCAACTCGCAAAGTGTAAGTCGGTCAAATAGCGTTATACATAGAGATATAGAGGTGTACGAGTGGTAATTACAAGCTCTGGTCACGTGTGCAAACAAAACACAAAAAGTGTGTGTACTTATGTACGAAAGAAGTTATACTTCTTTGATATAACAAGATAAATCTTTCTAAAAGTTTATTCGTTACCCTAAATTTGTAGATAAATCGACACTAATAATAGAAAAAAGTATTCGATACATTGAAAGATGTTTTGATTATAACGCATTATGTTTAATAAATTTTATTTCAATATCATAAAAATAATTGTACATAATTAAAATAAGTAAATAATTTTTATTGTGTATCACTTCACAACTTATCGAATTAACGACAGTAACGTTGTTAATACAAAACTAGCTTTCATGATGTCGGTTTTTTGTGACGGAGAGCGCGCGCGCATCGTAAAACTCTCATCATTTTTCTAACGCGTCAAAAGAAATATAACTTTAAAAAGCAAAGCAATTTGATTTCTCGAAATATCTCTAGATTATTTTGTATTTAAATCTGTGCAGTTCTTACGGGGAGGTACCACCGCTGTTAATTTCTGTTTCAGTAATCACATAATCATGTTTTGGTGTACGGTTGCCGGCTCTTACAATCAGGCGACTGTCTCAGTTATCATAAGAATGTCATGGTCGACTTCAGAAATGTATTGAAATTGTATATAGATAATAAGAATAAAAAGTTAGTCGGGTCAAATGCTGGAAAGCAGTCACCGTCACAACCGTACTTTTTCAAACTTATTAAAGGGGGAGATGCCACCTGCCGCCCACATGGTCCGCCTTGAAGCATTACTTGTGTTTCGGTTGGAGAGGTGCGGTTGTCGGTTGTGCGGACTTTGAAGCAAGGCGACCATCTTTGTCCTCCGTATCTACGTTCGAGCTCAGATAGGTTTGAGGTCGTTATGTGGTTGTACATAGACGGCTATGAGCTGCGACTACTTAACACCAGGTGGTTTGCATGTTCGTTTGCTGGTCTTCTCAAATAAAAAAAAACAGGAACGGTTTTACGGTGGATTATGCGAGCAACGGTGGGACCTCCTCGGTCGAACTGTACAAATATCCCCTTATAAACTTACGTCACCTGTATTCGTGAAAACAAATACACTTTACATTTTATTGGGCGGAGCTACGAGCAAAATTAGTTTCATATCGACTCCGCATTACAAGTATTGACACGGTGAACTTTCGATATAATTGATTCTATATTTAAGAGCGTTGCAAATGACGTGTTGCACTTTTGGCAGCGTACGCTTCCTCATAGCTAACGATGAGCTGAAACTTCAACGCTGCCAATCAAAAAACAACTCTCTTCACCCTCATTAAGGTCGATGTTACTTTGTATAAATCTTTGTTCTGACATTTCGTGCCATCACACGTGGAAATTTCTCCGACAAGAATAAAACTGACACAGAAATCGGTTAGATGAACGCTGATTTTAGGATAGCTCAGTCGGCGTATAGTATTCGGTATCCAAAATCGATTATTTAACTAGCACTTAAATAAGGAAATTAGTCGTAAAATGAATAAGAAAAATAAAAATAAAAACCGCAGTAAACCCGCTAATCCTGTACCTTCTACCCAGAAGATAGATTCTGTGTCAATTTTAGAAGAAACCAAAAATGTGATTGTGGAAGAAAAACCTGAAATTATAGTTAAAGAAAGTGAGAGTGCGGTAGAAACAGTAATCGTAAGTGAAGTGACGCCTTCAATTGTTGACAAAAATGATACATTTAGTGATATTCCTAAGAAACCGAAAAGAAATAAGGGTAAAAATAAGAAACAGGAAGAACCAATTCCTGATGAAGTCAAAATAGCTTCTGTTGTTCCTTCTTCCGAGCCTTATCCTCAACCTGACAGTGACGTAAAAGATGAAGGTAAAATAGAGATCAAAGAGCCCACAATTGAAGAAGATGATAATAAAGGTGAAGAAATCATAACTCCAAATACCCGTAAAAAGAAAAACAAGAAAAAACAAACCGAACAACAAAAAGTTGACGAAACTCCTAAAGAAACTGTGACTGACACATTAGAACATGATAAGAAACAAGAAATTGATATATCGATAATGACTGATTCAATTAAGTTGGAGATAATAGAACCTGAGACGAAATCAAAGAAGAAAAATAAAAAGAAAAAACATAGACACGATTCTGAAAAATCTGATAAAGCGGAGGAGATAGTGTCATGTACGGCTGCGTTCCAAAAATTGATAAGCTCGACAGATAATGAGAATAATATAAAATCGACTGAAGACACAGAACACTCTAAATTTGCCGCCGATGAAAGCAAACAACAAGACATATCTCCCAAAGAAGAAACCCTAAAAGACTTGATAGAAAGTGTGCTATTGCCAGAAGAAACACAGGAATTGGATAAAGACATATTACCAGACGAACCAACAAAGGGTAAAAAGAAACATAAAAAAGATAAAAAGCAACAACAACAAAAAGAAGACACTGAAAAGACTAACTTAGTGGAAGCGCCGACATCTCAAGAAATAACTATCGTCAGTAGTGTGGAAGATATCCAGATATCTCAAGAGAACATTAAAGACGATATTATCCACGAAGGAAACTTAGTTTCTGATAAAGCGAACGAGACGTTACCTTCAATAGAACCTTTAGAATCAGTACCAATGGAAGCCACGGCAAAACCTAAAGCTAAAATTGCAAAACCTGTAGAAAAGAAGCGAAAGGGTAAATCAGAGTCACATGAATGCTACGAAAAAACTTCAGATGTCAATCTCATAGCTGAACCTACACAAGTTGTTGATTTTATTATAGAGCAGGAAAAATTGATACAAAGTAAATTAACAGAAAGTATACCTAGTGTTTCAGAGGATACAATTACTCAGGAATTAGAACAAACCACAGCAGAACAAATGAAAACCAACATTTTTACTGATATCTTATTAGATCCACCCGCTGAGCTCCCAATACTTTCTAACATTGCTAATCCACCAGTAGAAATGTCAATAGCAGACATCATTGTAGAATCAGGAAAAGAGCAAACTGATATCAAGGCTATTGAAAAATCTGCCGAAGATAATATTATTCAAACAGAATTGACATCGGAGGAACCTGACGTAGAACCGAGCACAACTATTCCATTACAAGAAATAGAAGAAAAGGATAAAGAAATTTCTGTTTCACCGGAACCTTACAAAACTGTAGAAAAAAAGAAGAAAAAACACCATAAGAAAATAGATGTTACTAATGTACCTACAGAAAAAACGCCTGAGTCTAAAGTTTTAGTGACACCAGAATCAGATCCAGTGACAGAAAAAACTCCATTAAAACTACCCGGGGATATTTTAGTTGACTTACCTTCACCTGGAGATGTAGAAATAAGTAGTATAAAATTAGATGATACAGAAGGTTCTTCTGAAGCAACACCTGATTTTATTCATCATCCACTAGCGACAAGTCAGCAGTTTATTGACGACAACAACAATATGTTGATACGGGAAATAACTTCAGCTGATGAAAAATTGCCCCCTCCCTTATTTTTACCTACAGAACCTATTATAAGGGGGTCTGGAGAAACACCTGAACCTGGTCTCGAAACATCAATGGAATCTAATATAAGACGAAGAGAGAGAAGTAAAACAAATGAACTAGAAAAAACTGACTTAAAATCCAAGATGATGGAAGTTAACAGAGATATGGAAGAGCTGAGGCTGTCTATTGAAAGATCTTTAGCAGAATTTACATCAATAGAAAAAACTGAGCAAGAAGTGGAAAAACAAGTTAAAGAAACTGCAGTTACAAAGTTAGATACACTGACTGAACCTGCAGTTTCGACTGTAGTGGAGAAAGATATCAAAGAAATTGAAAAGACTGAAGTTGAGAGTGAAAATGTGCTTAGTGAAAACAAAACGGACCTCATAATAGAAGAGTCTAAAGATACGTCACAAGTTTTGCCGAAAGATTCAGTACCTAAAATGGAGGAACCAAAGCTATTGCCTGATGAAACTGTAATCATAGAAAGCGAAATTTTAGAGTCAACCACAGCAGTAAAATCCGATGACCAAAAACAGACTTCTGATATAAAAGATACTCAACCAGTTGCGCCAGCAAGAAAGGACCACAAAGGTAAAGGAAAAGGCAAAAGGAAAGGTAAACAGGAGACTCAAACTCAGCAAACTGCTTCATCTGAACCTGCTACTTCTACTACCGTAACTACAGAAAACACTACACAAGAACCTAAAAAAGAAGAAAAATGTGAACAAAAGTCGCAATCATCTGAATCGGATAAAAATAAGGGTAAACAACAAGCGGTACTTGAAAATGGTTGCAATGGCTCTGAAGAAATACCTCCTGATTCATTATCAAATAACGCAGAATCGTCTTTTGAACCAATTGAAAATTTTGAGGATGCTTTGACTTCTAGTGTCGACGATGTGAATAAGACATTTGAAATGATCGTCAATGAAGCGAACACAGCTGAGTTAACATTTCAAAACCCAGAAATAAACATAATAGCGCCTGATGACAATGAGACGGCGAAGTCAAATGAAAATCCCGTTACGCCGCCAAAAAACTTGTTAGGCCACCCCGATATTCCTGTACCATCGAATAGAACTGATTACAAAAAAGAAAAAAACAAACAACCGAACATGCGGCAAGCGAAAGTAAAGATAAAAGATGCTGTCGATATCGAAAAAATAGATAAAACGAAGCAGTCTAAGGAATCGCAGACCAACAACAAAAGGAAACTTTCAAACAATAAAAACATGTTAGAATCATTTTCGTACATGACGAACGGAGACTCGGAATATGTATATAAATACAGTTTTCGCAAAGTGTTTCTGCAAAGTTTGTGCCATGTTTGTAGGAAGGAGTTGTCACAGAGAGTGCCCTGTCAGTTCTGTTCTTTGGTGTTTTACTGTAGCCAGAAACATAAAGATGAAGACTGGCCCCAGCATCAGTCCCTGTGCTTTGCTGTTTGCACTATTGTTCATTTAAAAGGTAAATGTAACTTTATGAATATTTTTAAGAATAATTATAGATTCTGTGCCTGTGTATATGTGTTTTTACATTTGTGTGTTCATGTTATAGTAGCTTTAAAACGGTGAGTTTTGAATGTTGTTTAAAAGCAGATTTATATGCAGTGATTGTGAATTATGTTTGATGAAAATCCGTTCAGTCGATACAAATTGTTGGCTTGTTTCTAAAATAATGTATAGGATTTTATTGAACTGATATTTGTTTCATTAAGCTTTACCATTGATAATGCAATAAGTTGGTTACCTTAACCTGGTGCTATCATCTATTATACGGCGCTATCACCGTAGCTTATACAATATTTGACTTTAATACAAAGAAGGGGTTTTAACAAAGAAGTTGATTTAAACAAAGAATATACAAAGAACTCTTTATTACATATGAAAGAAAAGATTAAAAGATAAAAAATGAAAACTTCAGGAAGAGTTATTCTAACAAAGTTTTTTCCTTTTCTTTCTAAAATGGAAGTAGCAAACGACCATGCAATCTACTTAATGATAGATAGTAATTGCCGAGTTAAGTTAAGAACTAAGATGGTTGCCTCATGCAATGAGTCAACAACGGCGCCCTCCAATCAAATTTAATAATACTTCACGTTAAAATATTTATGGCGGTCGGATCTCCCCTCTTGAACTTTAATAGTTCTACTACTATATTTGTGTATGGATATTATCTACTATCAAGTATCATACTACTACATACGGCAAATATCAAAGTTGCTTCTTTTAAAATGGCACATTTTGCCAATGGACATTTCAAAGCTAGCTAACAGTGCGCTCAAAGCCGATGTACTGATTTTACATTGTATCCTTGACATTCATTACGTATATGTAAATACCTTATAATGAAATAAAATATTTGAATTTGGATTTAGAACATTCTGCTCATAAGTCGTTTTGCTAACGGTCTTTTCGACAATAGGTCTCTTTGCTAAAAGGTCAAATTGATTTTATGACCTTGCAAAATGGAAAGTTAAATCCTTCATATCACACTTCTTTCATTAACTACTTCTTCCACAGAACAAAAACACATTTATGCCGACGCAAAGAACATAACTGGACAGAATTACAGGCTTTTGAGGATGCAGGTGATAGTTTCTTGTGAGAAGGTTCTCAAAAGAAAGCTTGTTCCCTGGGAGCAGGAGATCTTCTTGTATCCCAGGATCTGCGCTGACGTAGCCTGCAGGGAATGGAGACAGTCGAAGCTAGTTGATTGCGAGGGTTGTGGACAGGTACTAGAACTTCATAAATTGACAACATGTTTGTGATTTCCGATTACATTTAAAAGAAAGGAAGTTATTTTTTTTGAAGTTGGAGATACAAATATATTTTTTGTTCGTGGTTTATTAAAATAGCTTAAATAATCTTAAGAAAGGAATTTTGGACATCGTACCCTAAACAAGTAAAAGGGATAAGGGATAAAGGGATACACCCAAAGGACTTTGAAGAATGAAATTTTCTATTATCGAACCTTGCGCGGCCTACGCCCGTTAATATATCCTAATATTATAAATGTGAATGTTAGTTTGTTATGCTTTCACGCTTCAACTAAACTACTACTCAAATAATCATCAAGAGACTTCTTTACATATATTCTTAGAGGTATTAAAAGGATACAGGATACTTTTTTTAATGTATAAGTATTTAAAAAAAAACATATTTTAATAGACATCATTGTTTGTAACTTGTTTTAATCTAGAGACTTGAAAGCCTTCAAATTAATATCTTATTGACTATAGCTTCAGCTGTTTTTAATTTTTATATACTTCATGTTGTTTTGTTCTGTCACTTATAAACAATACTAAAACTATTTAATTTTTTAAGGTTCGGTACCAGTTTATTGTTTTAGTTATTACTCGCTGCAATGATCTTTGATATATATTTAAGGGCTTAACGCGAGCGATGCCGCGGGTAAAATGTAGTAGGTTCTATAATTAACTATCTTCTACTAATGAAGAGTCAAAAAATGCCAAATGCTTGATATTTAATTTCGCTGCAAAACCGTAATCAAATATTCCATGAAAAAATAAACAAAGGTAATCTGAAACCATACATACATTTTATAATACATGCATATGTTCTCAAAACGTAAGATAAAAAAAGAAAACTCTTTTAACACTGCCGTTATGTAAAAATGAAACATCCTTTTATTCAAATGTTTTCATAAATAATTCATAAGGCTTCTGTGAAATAAGTTTGCGGTAGAATACTTGATGAGGTACACAGAGCACAGTTTTAGAACTGCTACTTAGGTAGAGCACGCAATTACCTCAATTGGTATGAAAACTAAACGTGCCGATTTTATGTACCATGCAAGTAAGTTCGAAATTTTTGTACTGGTACCAAATCTGTACAAAATGACCCTTCAAAGTTTTTAGTGTTCGTTATGGTGTAATTTTAAATGAATATTTACGTCAAATGTTTTAATAGGAATGTTGTGACATTTGAACGGGGTATGATTTGAACTAGGGCTCTAAATTCGGATATGTAAAGTTGGTAACTCGATTTTTTAGTGAGATGCGACGATTTTTAGTGATTATTATTGCATAAAAATGATATGATGTGATATGTGTCGGCCTCACATACTTTGGGCCTGAAGTACGATTTCATTTAAATAATTTTCAACTTCATTCATCAAAAGTAAGGGAGGAGGGTGGGGCACATTTTTAATCATTTCATTAATAACAAATATTACAACTAATACTTAAATAAATAAGGTACTTCAAAACATGTTTGGGGACCTATCTACTCATACTCATGTCTCTGTGCACACCATGCCTGTTCTATATACACAAATGGCCATATGAACACAAAGACGAGCAGACAGATAGACATATTTTTTTATGCGCCAAGTGCAAACGAGCATGCAATACACTTGACGTTAAATAGTCGCTGCAACACTTGATTATCTGCATACAATCTCAGAACTCTCACATATGAGGTGGTATGTCGCTTTGCTCCTAACTATATCTGAAAACTGCATCTCTCCATCTGCAATACATTAATTGCTTCAGGGTTATGAGGGTAGTGGTGGTATCGCCATGGCGGAACTATAATTCTACGATGTCTTGACGAAAGTAAAAAGGTTTATATTTATAAGTAAAAGTTTTATAACGTATCATAATCATCCTAACCATTATCTCAGTCTTTAGATTTATGGGGGCCTACGTCCAATTCTGAACATAGGCCTCTCGCAGAGATGTCCAACGCGACCTATCTTGTGCGGCCTGCGTCCAACGAACCCCAGGGACTATTATAAGGTCATCCTTCCATCTGGTGGAGGGACGTCCTACGCTGCGCTTTCCGATGGGTGGTCTCCATTCGATAATCTCGCTGCTCCATCGGCCTTCGATTCTACGGGCTATATGGCCCGACCATTGCCATTTCAACAACTTAGTACAACTTAGTAAAAACTTAGTATAACTTAATAAATATATTCCAGATATCGTATTGCTCTGAGCATCCGGACCATATCCCAACGAGTCACCAACGCTGGTGTAGATCCTATGCTCTCTATCAAAAACTGGTGCATCATCAGCAAACCAAGGGCAGGCTGGAGCCGAAGATGCCGACGAAGATCATGGTGGAAGGGTACAAGATCCCGGAGAAGATAAACGAAGTCCTAGCTGATATGTATGACGAGAAGATTGGTGAGTACAATGTTAGTTGTAAGGTGATAGAGCTAACTGACCTGGGAGATACCACCGTCACCCTTATTATTTGCCAAGAAACAACTCTTATTTGTTATAATTGGTTTTCTACACTGAATTCAATAACTGATTGAAAAAATAGCTTGTTATTTTCTTTTTATTAATATTTTTTTATGTGAGAAGAGAAACAAACGAGCGGATGATAAGTAGTCTGATATTAAGTAGTCGCAGCCCATAGACATCCACGTACAACCACAAACACGACTGTAATACTATCTGAGCTCGAATGTAGATATGTTGCTATTCCTGAGGACTAATATGGTCGCCTTGCTCCAAAGTGTAGCCTGCATCTGAACCTCTATAATCGACACACAAGTAATGTTTTACGGCGGATTATGAGGGCGGCCATGGTACCTCCCCGGTCGAATTATAGTTCTCCCACCTTTATAGTTAAAAGATTACATTACAGTGTGGCAAAGGCTAGTTACATACAGCTCAAGTTAATATGTATAAAGTGAGGTAAAAATGAAGAATCACTGTTTGTTATGCTTGTTTGTGTGTTTATAAACTTTACTTCAATGTCTTCCTACGTTTCTAAAAGTAATAAATAAACACTGAATCATGATCTTAATAATACGTATCAAATTTATTTCTGGTATGTCTAAATGGAGGCAGTGACTCACTTGTTCGTAGCATTCTAATAATGTTATGAAATATTTACATGCATTGATGATTTCCGGGTCATTTTGAAATTAGTCCAAAATTGTTATTCATAATTGTGTGAATTGGGAAATGATTAATCATTTTATAGATATATTTACGTATGATAATTAATGATCTTTTAATCATTAATTGTTATACAGCAATAAATATAACTATAACATGAATCATTATAATGTCTGTTACAAAATTGCCAATATTGCAGATTAATGTTTCTTATGTTCATTACAAATAAATAAAAAAGCCAGCCCTCTTGTTACCGGTAATATCGATACCAGAACATCTCACAAATCTATCAGAAAATAAGTTTAAATTGGTTATTAAACAAACATTGTGTAAAAATGCGAATTCTAAAACCAATGATTTGACATTTATGCATGCCTTGGCAGGTGGAACTTGAAGAACCTCCGTACCTTCATAACCCATAATATATCATGTACCAATGTTCTAGCAAAATAAAATATTTCAATTTGAATGATAAACTCATATGGTCTGAAACGGCTCTAGCTGCACTTGCTCCATTAATTTAAGTTATTATTTGTAAATTACATTTTCTAAGATGGAAAAGATGTGTGTTTTGGACCTTCTTTCGCCGCGTCTTTAACCCGAAACACCTTACTAGTCGGTGGTAGTTTATTGACGTTCAAAAAAAGTTCTGTAAAGAATTTACTTTGATTAAAAAAATCGATTTTGACCAGACGTGGGACTAATTGTTTGATCGACTAACTGCAAAACCTTTTTTACAAGATATGACTGACACGGAGTACGCAGCCCTGACTCAGCTGGCCACCGCGCCTCTCACTGCCGCCCACTGCCACCAGCAGGCTACGATCCACCTCTCTAATGGAATGTCGAAGGTAAGGTATTGAAAGGTGGGAGAACTATAGTTCGATCGGGGAGGTACCACCGCCGCCGTCATGTAATTATGTGTGAATTTATTATCTATTCTCTATTTTTTTTTATTAATTTATTTATTTCAGGCGACGAGGCCCATATCATATATATGTACTTTACAGGCTAACATACATAATCTACAGATATTATAAAACAAAGTCCTCCGTCACGTCCGTTTGTCTGTTTGTGATAAACTCAAAAAGTACTGAACAGTTTTTCTTACAGTTTTTAACAACCGGTAGACCGATACCTGAGCAAGGTTTTGTTTTTTTTTTTATTGCGAAAGAGTAAGAAACGGGCGTGCAGCCCACCTGGTGTTAAGTGGTCACTGCTGCCCATGGACAACCACGTCCAATCTCAAATAGAACAGAAGTTCTATTTAAGGATGGACG
>DWON01007129.1:0-13219 GCA_018251015.1 Phocides pigmalion okeechobee
GAGTTGAGTTGCCGTACGGAATATCCCAAGCCCCCCCCCGCTTAACGGTGGGCGAGGGCTACTATAGTTAAGCCGGGGTGCAACCCCGAGTTCAGGCCCGGACAAAAAGAGTATACCTGGAGGCCCGCATTCTCCCGCCCATAGAGGCTGGGAGGTCCCCCGATGATGATGTTTCTTCATCAATTCGTTACTACGTAAATACTACATTGTAAAATAATTTCATTGAAAAGTATGAAATACTCAGTGTTTTTTAATGAAACAAATAAAATTTTACTTATTAATAATATTTAGGGATATTTATATAAATACACAGATATATTCTTTTCGATGACTAATTATATATATAATTAAATATTACATTTTAATACATAATAATAACATAAATATAATAAAATCATATTATTTATGTAATTCTTTAAAATGTTCAACTGAATACACTAAATATTTTTTATGATAACGTAATGACTTTTGTCACACGGATATAGAGAAAGATTTAAAAAAATAGAAAAAGAGCGGGAATTGAAAAAAACAATGGCGGCGCATGTGAAATAAAAAAACGAACACTAAGATAAAGGTGATCTTTTAGGAATATTATAAATGCATAATTTAAGTAATTTTAAGTCTGGAGAACTATAGTTCGACCGGGGCGATACCACCGCCGCCCTCATAATCCGCCGTAAAACATTACTCGTGGTTTAGTTGGAGAGGTGCGGTTGCCGGCTACAATTTGAAGCGAGACGACCATCTTAGTCCTCAGGAGTAGCAACACATCTATGTTCGAGCTCAGATAGGATTTTAGTCATATTTGTGATTTAAATGGATTTCTATGGGTTGCAACTACTTACCATCAGGTGGTATATATATATTTTACAAATAGTATTGTAACGAAAGACAAAATTTTAGACTCAATAAAAGCCAAAGCTTTTGAAAATACTCCGATAGTGCCTGAGAATCGCAGATTGCTTCGCGCCATTTCAAAGTTTGTCGTTGTGCACTGTAATTCCTTTTTATGATCGCCTCTGTAATGTTGAGTTTTGCTACATTGTGCACTATATTTATTATTCATCTGAAATTCTTACTCTTTTTGTTCTGAGAGTAATCTCCGCAAAGTAGTAATAATTTGGCGATGATGATAATGACGTTTCTAAAAAAAATCGTATTGAGACAAAGTAATTTTGCAATGTATGCAAGACGTGCAAAAGTTTAAGGTTGAATGTTGATGTTCATGAGAATCAGCAACCATTATAGAACAAAATACATAATAAGTAGACGCCCTAAAATTATATACTGTAGTATAATTTTAGGGCGTCCAATCATTATGTATCTTGTGCTTACCTTTAATTGTGGGGACACGATATATTTTTAAACTACTAGATTTTGTTTTTATAATTTTTTATTATGTTTTCTGCGTTAATGAGCATTAATAAATAAATGAAAAATAAAATAGAAATTAAATGTTTGTTCAACTTAAATATTTTCAACATAAAAATAAGAAAATTGTGTGGGTGTTTAGTAAACAAAATTAACAAATAGATTGTTAATCACGTCGAGTTTTGAAATTGTATCATTTATTAAGAACATACAAAAAATACTGTTTAAGGTTTTCCTTATAATAAATGATTAGATTCCCAAAAAAACTCCAAATACAGTCTTTTTAAACCAAGCGATGCATTACCGACTTATGTTGAACGTTCATACGACTGTGACTGTTTTCCATAAGGTACTCTATTTGTCTAATAGAGTACATTATGAAATATCTATAAATATTATAAAACAAAGACCCCCGTCGCATCTGTCTGTCTGTCTGTTCGTGATAAACTCAAAAAGTACTGAACGGATCTTCTCACGGTTATCAACAACAAGTAGAGTGATTCCCGAGGAAGGTTTTACTGCATAATAAGTGTTTTTGTGAAAAGGGCGAGAAAGAAATAGTTTTCGCAAGTAAGGTAATGACTGGATGCGTGTATGAAAGAAAAATAATGTAAATAAATATGAACTGTATACCCAAGCGAACTCGACTCGAATCGACTCCATAGCGTTTTAGGACATACTCTTATAGGAAAATAATAAATCGTGCGCACGTGTACGATGAAATTTATCATCGGGCACACAAATTGTAACACAGTATATAACCACAGTGCGGAGGCAATACAATCTCTGTACCTATAACTCGTGCAGTGATAACTTTGTGACGTAACAGCCATAGCTCTGGTTTTATGAAACCAATCCCCGTGTTTTATGCGATATCCATCACGTAAACCACGGTTTAAGTGCGCAGCTTATGAATTTTAATTCAAAACCTGTATTTCAAACTGACGTTCATAAAAGCAATGTCACTGAATGAAACACGAATTAATTTTAATTAGATTTTATGTATATATAAAAATTTTCAAAGCAATTTTATGGAATCATTTTTTTTCATAAAATCCTCCACTTATCATTTTATGTCTATAAATGTAGTTAATCATCGAAGCTAAGCTTGCTATTAAGTTGTTTATGTAAGAATTAGCAAACAAGTATGCAGGCCGCCTGTTGTTACGTAATCGCTGCAATCTATGAGCAAGTACATACAAACCTTAACAGAATTGAAATCCCGTCTGAGGTCGCCTTTAGAAGCATTGCGACTTCACCAAATTAAGATTGCCCCCTCTTTGGTCAATGTATCTGGCAACTGTACTTCTCCAACCGAATCAAAAGAGTCACGTCCAATGTATTATGAAGGTTTTGATGATACCTCCACAGCTGATGTAAAGTTCTACCAGCTAGCGACTCTCAAATCTAACAGGCTGGTGACATAAGGCTGGCCAGAAAAATTGAAGAAATTTAGAAAGAAATAAAATTCGAAGAACTGAAAACAGTTTAGGAAGAAATATTTTTGAATACAAGAACCTTTTTCGCCCAGCCACATCTGAGCAAATAGAGTCCGTACAGGTCGCCCGTCAAACCATTGAACCTATGACTTGAAGGTTACGGCTGAAAGTTGTTGCATTAAGAAAATAATTAACGCCTCCTGAATCTAGAAGACCATAGATGGCAAGGACCAACTATCACTAGGTACACAGCATTCACAGATACACAGCGTCGGCTACACATTCGTGTCCAACCTTAGCTTCACAAAGAAAATGTATTTCCATTTAGACTATGTGGAATTGTTGGACAAAAATTTGGCAACGCAACGCAAATAGCGTAGCATAGCTTTGCGCATTACAGCGATCATAAAAAGGAATTAGATGCTCGACAAACTTCGTCGAACAGCACAAAGCAATCTGCGACTGTTACGATATAGGATAATATCGGATATGTCTGCAGTACAAGCCAGCAATCTGTATTATTTGGTTTATATTTTATTGAATTGGAATCGATATGATCTGTGAATCTTTTAACATAGCATTATTAGTGTCTTCCGCTTTCCTTCTTACAAAAATTGCATGGACTCGAACTAAGACTTTAATGAAAAAGGTAACTTTGTTTTCAAAATGTGTTTTTGTTATTCAAAATAATTTTTGGTTTCGAAATGGATGCCAAAAGCATTTAATTTGCTTTTTTTCAGTTGGAGTCGTTCTATTGTAATTAATATTCGGAACGCAACCTTAAACTACAGAATATATGGCAAAAAACACAGCTTTTCTCTTCTTTTCTTTTCTATTCCGTTTCGTTTCCTTTCGTGTTATGTAAGTAATGAATTAGTTATTTAAAAGATCCAATTTTGCGTAAAAAAAATTTTGTGCAAATTAATAGTTGAAACTATTATTATGTTAGTATTATTAGATAAAAATATATAGCGACCAATTTATTAACTTATTTCAAATGTCTGTTTTTTGTATACGTTAGTCTAACGAAAAGACAGACGGGCCACCAGATGGAAAACAGTCACCATCGCCTTTGAATCTCCGGCCTCTCGCCTTTGAATCGTTGCCTGAATCTCCAGCCTTGAAGAAGAGCTATCCTTAGACATTTTAGGAGTTCCATTTTATGCAGTTTAAGAATTACTTCAGGATGCAACTTACGCGTTCGAACGCGCTAACTGAACTATGGAGGATCACCGTCCAGTTGATGCAAGTACAATTGAGAAAGGTAAACGTAGACATCTGACCAAATATTGTTTGATCAAGTGCTTGCAATTGCATTGCATTGCCGCTATATTCATTATTATGGTCATTTAACATGGCCGCCCTCATAATCCGCCGTAAAACAATACTTATGTTTCGGTTAGAAAGGTAAGGTTGCCGTTCCTCAGGAGTAGCAACGTATCTACGTGCGAGCTCAGATAGGATTTTAGTTGTTTGTGGTTGTACGTGGATGTCTATGGGCTACAACTGCTTAACATCAGGTGGTTCTCTCACATAAAAAAGCACAAAAAACGACAATGGACATGGACATTGTTTAAATAAAACTGTTTAAAAATTTCACACACGTACCTCGTCAAATCGAGTAAATGAAATAAGGGAGAATTAGTATGAAACTCGAGGTTCCGTGTGATGCAACTTGCGGAAATTTCATTTGTGTGACCACGAAAATAGTTAATCGAATTAAGCTGAGCGTGAGCGGAGCGCAGACGAGCCGTAACGAAGCGTCGCAGTGGAGAACTCGTTGCGAAATATGAGGAACACTGAGAAGTAATAAATAACGCTCGTTACTCTATCAGTTTTGAAGTTTCTAGGTTATGGCTGAAAATATGGAACGAACGAAACGGGCGACGATCTACACTTATCTGCTACTCATACTCTATGATCTATTGACTCTTATGGGGGGCCAGGAATGGTTAGGGATTATTCGGATCAGTTTTGAAGTTTCTAGATTATGGCTGAAAGTATAGAACAAACGAAACTGGTGACGATCTACACCTATTTGCTACTCATACCCTATGGTCTATTGGCTTTCGTGAAGGACGAGATGATAGGGATTATTCGGGCCTCGAGGGTTCCTTCTTTACCCGGGCTTCTTATTAAGAATCAATTCCCCGGATGGGGCGCTCGGCGGCATTGATAATTTCACGTAAAAACGGTGTATTAATTAAAATATAAGGATTTAACGGAGAAGTCGCGATGTCCGACGCGACACTATTAAGTGGATCATGCGGACTGTACTAGGAACAAAACAAGAAAGTGTTTTTTTGAATCACAAACGGGTAGTGTAATTTTATTTGGTTTATATTTATGTAATGATGTATAGTATTATAAGAATATCGAGAGAACACAGAGTGCATATAGAAATATAGGGGGATACTGCAGAGATTTAACCAAATATAAAGTTAGCGACTTATTCAATTAAACCATCACGGCAATCTAGTGTTACAATCATAATAGCAATTACATCGCTAAATCACAATAGAAAGGGCCAGGAGCAGAGAGCTGTCCGTGTACCTCGACGTATCCGAATATAATGCGTCACCAGCTAGTACTATAGATTTATAATAAGTTCAGGTATAACGAAATAGGCAGCTGGGGCGATGGGGTGATGTCGTCCGATTCCATGATAACATTTTTTTCCGATCTACCTTATTTTTAGCGCAAGTAACCTATTTTTATTGAGAGCGACAACGGTATATTAAAATAATTGTTATTAAATGAATGATTATTGTTTTTTTTTTTTTTATTCTTAAAATCGCAACCCAGAAGTGACAGATCAGTGACGACCAATAAAACGTCCAATTCCATTCAGAATTCGTTCCTAGTCTAAAATATAAAACAGCACGTCCATACCACGGCTTTTAACGTTCGTTTCCAACATTTATACTCACTCTGGAAAACGATACATAAAATATACTAAAAATAGGCCGGTTTTATTTTGATTGGTGAATTGAAAGTTAATTTTGAAGTTTTCAAATAAAATATTCGCCTTGACTTTTAATATTAGTAGGTTAAGTATACTTCAAGGCTTGTCCATATAGTAAACGATTGAAAAAAATATATATGTTACGTTGGGGTCGGTAGAAAGTTGGATGGGTGACCGCCAGTGGTCATTTGCTAGTTTTGAACGATATTTTAACTAGTTGGTTACGTGTAATGGATGTTAATTGTTAATCCTTGTTTCCATCAATTCGTATTGGACCATCCGGTGAACTCGGCTGTGAGTAGAAAACCCATGCTTTTAAATGTTAAATAATAGATGTCGAAACTAATATAAACAGACAAAAATAATACCTATTAATACAATACCTTCTAATAAGCTCAGTAAACAATAACAAACTAATCGCAAGTTTTAGCGAGTGGAGCAATCGACAAGGAATCGGCTCGCACTGCGCCAAGTTTTGATTAGCTGAAACCCCGAAACTCGCCATCTCTAAATGTTCTTATTTCGCCTTGTTTATCGGAGCCCGCTTTGAGGATGGGGCTCACATAACTCAATTAGTCCTAACTTATAACAATCACCTGGGGACTGTTTCTGTTTGTTTCTAGTCACGAACAAGATTAGAAGATTTATACTTTCCGCTGTACTCTTGATTGTGACATGTACTATTGACTGATCAATGCAGTCCTATCGAGTACTTTTTCGAACTTTTTTATTACCCAAAGACGGCGAAGCAAAACGAA
Organism: Phocides pigmalion okeechobee; assembly: GCA_018251015.1. Lineage (NCBI taxonomy): Eukaryota > Metazoa > Arthropoda > Insecta > Lepidoptera > Hesperiidae > Phocides > Phocides pigmalion. The sequence continues at coordinate 6,534 of DWON01007129.1, forward strand.
AAGTTACGATTTTTATCTGTTCCCTCATAACACCTAAACTGCTAATCGTAATTTCGTAAATGAGTTATGTTTTTTATGTGAGAAGAGTAGCAAACGAACATGCAAACCACTTGATGTTAAGTAGTCGCAGCCCATAGATATCCACGTACAACCACAAAAACGATCGAAATCCTATCTAAGCTCGATCGTAGATACGTTGCTACTTCTAAGGAATAAGATGATAACCTCGTTTCAAATTGTAACCAGTAACTGCATCTCTCCAACTGAAACACGAGTAACGATTTACGGCGGATTATGACTGCGACGGTGGTACCTCCCCGTTCGAACTATAGTTCTCCTTTTATGCTTAGAAGCATCTTTATCGTCCACTCGTTAACGATTTTTTAACCGCGATCACGAGCCGTATAACTAGTTGGAAATATCGGCAATCAAAAATCTTTAATCGTATGGACCCGGTAAATAAGAATGTTTCAGTTCAATTTTTAGAAAAAAAATCTCACAACGTTTAAATCGACGTCACAACGTCACGTATATACTTAGTGGAAAAGCAGAAAGTGGTTTAAAAGTAACATTTTTTACTATAAATACAACATGCATTTTGAAAATCCATCCCGTGTGACAAGGGAGGAAATAACTTCACCATGATTGATCGATGGACGCGGCCCAGTAACTTTGCAAAATGTCATGTTGTGGAAACGAATGTTAAAAGAACCTAACAAAAAAGATCGTTCTATTTAATAACATTTTCTTGTGCAATTTTTTTAATAATACATTTACTTTTCGTTATTGTTTTGTTAAGAAAAAATAACGCAAATTTGTTTTTATTACCACAAGTTTACATGAAATTAAACTTATATAATATACCTTTTTTCAAAAACTATTGATGCAGTCACAATGTTTGTTAGAAAATTCTAAATTTGTTTCAACTTCAGGAAGAGATTTAGTAATTTAAACATATTTTTGTTTTCATTTTATTTTATAACGAAATTAAAGCCAAAATAGTTGTAGTCCTTGTGGTTGTAATAATAATAGTAATTGTCGTGATCGTGATGATAATAGACGTTGTCGACATGGCGTTCGTCATCGTCGATGTTAGAGCGTCGTCGTAATATTGTAGTCATCTTTGTATTTAGCGTGTTCGTAGTCGTAGTTATCGTAGTCGTATTTGTAGTTGTAATCAACGTAGTCGTGAAACTCGTCAACTTAGCTGCATAGTCGTTCCCTGTAAAATAGAAAAAACAATAGAGGTTAAGCCATAGTCTTTTATGCTAGAGAATTCCAGATCTGTAGACTTCACACGTTTTCACACGGAAATTCTTGAATGGGAGGTCAAGAATATTACCCCGAAATATTTTTCCCTCAATATTCAAAACAAGTCATAATTCATTTCTAATAAGAAACGAGATAGAAATATACATTTAGAGAAATACACAAATTTCTACAAGTAAGTACTCGTAACTCGTAAAGAGCTGACAGGTTGCCTTTGGGGAATCTTGACGGAGGAATCCAATTAAATGTAGCGAACGACTATGCATCGCCGATTCGAAAACGAACCAGAACTACATGTTACAATAGACCCTTGAAGGACCCAAGGGGCACGTATCAAAAGATTTGTTCTTCAGTCCACAAGTATATAGCTCCGAGTCGAAAGGATTGAATATAAATGAAATAAAGAGAACATATGAAAGCATTAAATCCACTTTTGTTCTTAGACTTTATTTGATACAAGTGAACTTAAAGTAATGTTTCACTTTATATCTGTTCTTGTACAATTGCAGACAACAAATAGAAAAACATTTAAAATAACTGATGGGATCAGTGGGAAATATTTATTTTAAAGACTATTCAATGTTTTTTTTATTTCAATAATATGTCCGATTATATATAGTCTTCGATTCAGAGTATGCGTCGATCTGTTAAAATGATAAAAAAATATATTTAAAAAATTATGAACTGCCTATGAATGGGCTTATGATGATAACTTATTTGTTCAGTTGCAAATTGATCTTAATTCGTTTGCGTTGCCAAAATTATAATGACCATTTCAGTGAACCTTCCTAATGAGTACCAAACGCACTAATGATACGTATTATAATAACAGTGTAATTGATAGTAGTTATCATATAATATACTATACTAAGTATAGGACACACATACACACGGTAAAAATATAGTTTGATCGTAACCATCGCCGCTTTCATGATCTGTCGTTAAGCATTTCTCTTTCAATTTATGTTGCTTGGCTATGTTTGTGATCAACAAAGACTGCAGGACGATTCACGATTTTTTTAATGTGAATAGAGTAGCCAACGAGCCTGCAAACCAACTGACGTTAAATAGTCGCAGCCCATAGACATACAACCACACGTACAACCACAAACACAACTGAAATCTTATCTAAGCTAGAACGTACGTAGATACGTTGCTACTCCCGAGGACTGAGATGATCGCCTCGCTTCAAAATATAGCAGGAAACCGCACCTCTTCAACCGAAAAACAATAATGCTTTACGGTGGATTATGAGGGCGGCGGTGGTACTTCCCCGGTCGAACTATAGTTCTCCCGCCTTTAATAAAATGTAAACAAAAAACGAGCGTCCAGTTCATAAGAAGGTAAGCGTTCACTGACGCAAAAGAAAATCTGTAATCATCTCCATACAAAACGGAAGACCCACTTGAAGTCACGGATCCGTCGCAACTCCTTAGAACAAAGTTGATCGGATCATCTGTGAGAAATGACTTATTATTTATTTATTTAAGTATTATATATATCGGAAATAACCGAGCGAAACATTATTTTAAATGATCAAATAACATGTGGTTGCGTTTCTCCATAGTCACACATGTATTTTTCCAAGTTCCGAAACAAACACGCAAGATTAATTTGATACACGGGTTTAATGTAACTAAATCACAAAGCTATTAAATTATAAATTATTAGCAAGAAATTATAAAATAACTGGAGCCGATAGATTTATAAGCGCGCGCCATCATGACAGTTGTCAACTCACCTTATTCTATCGAAAACTCTTAATGGCCATTCGTATAACAAGATGGCGACACTTGCACCCCATCAGGAATTACCCACTCCAAAAAAAATCAAGAAAATAGCGCGCTCCGTTACATATATTAATGAAAGTTACAAAAAAGACTCCGTACTCAGGATTAACAATTTTAATTGTCGATATTTCAAACCATTTGCTTGACATGCGATCATAGCTAAACAGTTTAGCGTTAGCGTTAGCATTTTAATTGTTAATCATGTGAAGCCGTTACAAAATAATATGTACAAATTCCACGATAATATTAGTTTACAAATCCATATAAACGGTCCGTCTGTAAGTCCTAAAAAAGAAATAAATTCAAAGACATTAAATGCTTCCCAAAAGACATATGTCATAAAATATTATTCAAGCGAGCAAAATCAAATGAGTTTTTACAAGCTCTCTTTTAAGCGCCGATATCAGATAACACTGCTGAATTATCTGTTTTATATCATGTTCTAAAAAATGTACCGACATGTTGACTTCATGGTTTTTGTACTACCGGCTTGTCGCATAACGACGGTCAGCGATGAACGATAAAAATGTTTTTTTAATAAAGTAGCAGACGAACGAACAGGCCATTTGGTGTTAACATTTTCCGTTGCGGCGTACAACATTCCTATGTGACTTGTACACGCCTGTGTTGTACGTGCAAATCTGTATGGATTACGGCGAACACAAGTTCTGTTTTTACGTCGGCGCTACAAGACTGGAGGCGGACATTATGTCTGTGTATTCTTAGATGATACACACATGCTAAAAATACAATATTTAAGTGAATTGTTAGCGCATCTTCAATCTAAAGAAATAAGCTCTAGTTTAGCGCCGCCTCCCGCGACGCTGATCTGTGTTAAACAGGCTTTGCAGGCTATAAAAATCCATGTCCAACATTAAACAGGAGTAAAGTCTTGCTTGACATCGTGCATAGTTGCGTTGGTTCTAAGGGCTGAAATGTTCTCCTCGCATGTATGCAGCAGGCCACCTGATGTTAAGTAGTCGCTGTATCTTGAAAACATCCACATACAATCTTAAACGGAAGTGATGATCTATCTGGGCTCGTACATGCTTGCTAGTTATTCACTCAATTATTGGCGATAGTTTTCTTTTATGTGAGAAGTGTAGCAAAGGATCATGCAAACTACCTGATGTTACAAACACGACTGAAATCTTATCTGAGCTGGAACGTAGAAACGTTCCTACTTCTGAGGACTACGATGGTCGCTTCGCTTCAAAGTGTAGCCGGCAACCGCACCTCTCCAACGGAAACACAAGTAATGGTACCTCCCCGGTCGAATTATAGTTCTCCCACCTGTAAAAGTGAAACAAGTACATTAATGTAAGATGTAGCAAATTTCAAAACTGTGTAGTGCGATCAAATATTCATGTTCGTAAGTTCGTAACCGATCAAGATGGCGGCGATCGCTAACAAACGGGCATTTAGTAAAAAATTAAACAGTTGTAAGCGGTATCTAATTATTTTGACATTTGTGAGGACTTTTTGCGTGTTCCTACTTCGCCTTACGCACAGTCGGCGGTCGTGTGTCGGTGTTCGTACGGTGGGAACGATGTACCTACAACATTGCGTATTAATTGTATTATAATAATCTTCGCTACTTTTTTATGTTGGTAGAGTAGCAAACGAGTCTGACTGGGACGATATACGTACAACATTGCGTAATAATTTTATTATAGTAATTTTCGCTACTTTTTTTATGTTGGTATAGTAGCAAACGAGCCCGACTGGTACTATGTACGTACAACATTGCGCATTAATTGTATTATAATAATTTTCGCTACTTTTTTATGTTGGTAGAGTAGCAAACGAGCCTGACTGGTACGATGTAACAACATTGCGTAATAATTTTATTATAATAATCTTCGCTACTTTTTTATGTTAGTTGAGTAGCGTGCTTGCAACTACCTAGAAAAGGTTTCATCTAAGTGTTCAGGAGTAGCAACGCATACAGATTTTACTGTGTACCGGGTACTTACGATTAACGATTACCGCCATTATGAACCATGCTCGTGATTACTGGTAAGCCTCAACTGACAAATTTACCGTCTAAGTCCTTAGGAGTAGCAACGCCTACAGAAGACTTTACTATGTACAGTATACTAATGATTGACGATTTATGATTTCTGTATTTCAAACCAGTTGCATGGCTCGTGATCACGGTTAAGCGTCATCGGTATTCGTGAGTACCCGGTACATAGTCAAAATGTACAAATCCCAAGATAATTTTAATTTAAAATCAATAAAGAAGACTTGGATAGGATATGAGTACTTTTAAGACATTGCAAATGAGGTATCGCATCTTACTACCGTAACGCAAGTAAGCGTCCGTCCGTGTTAAATGGCAATCGCCATTCTCTACGCGAGATATGAATCACTCCTCTTGTCACCGGCGGTGTCGATCAAACGTTCTTTTGTTTATATACTACTTTCTAAAACCACGTCCCAAAGCAGAAACATGCTTTTTGAAATATTATTGAATATAAGTTACGAAACAATTTCAAAAGCAAATCAAACCGATTCTCCATATCAGCAGAACTCGGAAGCCTCGTAACTCCGTATATTCAATTTAAGTTGCGACAACCGCGAACAATAAGCGGGGCTACACGAGTGAGCACTACCGGCCATTACGTATGCAGGACCTGATGCCATCTTTGTGTCTGTAGCGAAACGTATTCAGTATTAAACAGTTTACATCGATGCGTTTGGCGCAACCTTTCCGCTGTTCACAGAAGGCATACAGCAATGGACAGCGTGCAATTCGCAAAAGTCGCATCGAAGTTGCGTCTGGTAGCAGCTTTGCAACAAAAACGCAGCACACAGACGTCATTGGCTGATAATTGTCGCTGGCCGCTACCACCGTATCGCCCTAGATAAACGCGTTTCCATCTTATTGTACATTTCCAGATAACGGCCACAATGCACCCTGAATATTACTAATTAGGCTCGCCTCATACCGCCGACCATTGTTGAAAGAATGAGATAGTTATCTGCTTCTTGTCTGCAAATGAGATTTGCGATGTAGCTTTGTCGGCCCGCGTCGTAAGCTTTGTTTCGTGTGAAATATTATTTGCGTCTCGGACGCTGCTCCACTGTGGTTTACTGAATTCAATGGATTTAAAAGTAAACTGAGTTATTTCATATTAATATTAACTCTCGTTGCAAGATTGTGTCGAATGGTTACGTACTTATTTGTATGTAAGTTTTTTATGTCAAATGAGTAGGCAACTAGAATGCAGGCTACCTGATGTTAAGTAGTTGCTGCTTCCCATGATCATCCACACACAATCTCGAACAGAAGTAAAGTCTTGTCTGAGCCTGTAGATGCGTTGCTGCTCTTGAGTACTGAGATGGGCGTATCTTTCAAGCAGCAAACGCACCTCTAACACTTTCCTTACAACACCGTACAACGAGCCGTGGATTGGTTGGCGTAACGCGCTTGCGGCTTGTATACACCTATGTTGTACGTATAAATCTGTATGGATTATGGGCAAACACGAGTGGAAAAGTTTAAAGATGGTAGAGCCGTTAAGCTCGCCCGGAGCGGTACCATCGCCACCCTCATAACCAGCCGTAAAGCAACATGTTCTTCATGTATTGTGTTTCGGTTGAGGAGGTGTGGTTGCCGGA
>DWON01007130.1:0-13216 GCA_018251015.1 Phocides pigmalion okeechobee
ACCGCGAGCTTGTTTGGGTTTCGTGAGCTATATTTGTTTATTTCTTTAGAGTGGACAAATAAGTTGTTATGTTTCTTAATATTTGACTTAAGATAGATTGAAATAAAATGTCAAGTGATGCTTTTCTTACTAAAATACATTAGGGAAACCGCACTGAAATTAGCGTGCACGAATGCACAGATAAAAATCTATGAACTATCGTTTTGGGTTCGCTTGCACTAATAAAGGCTCCTAATTAAAGTTTGTTTTTCAAATATTTTTCATGTACAGAAAACGATAAGTTACAATTTTATTATTTGTATAGATAGATAGATGATAGACAACTAAAAAAAGAATTTTAGATAATAGAAAAAAGTAAATTTAATAAATAGTTAACCGCATGGAATACAATTTAATCTATACTTAATTATGCTACTAAAATTGAATACAAATTTGACGTAGACAGTAATCCTGAAGGTAAGGTTTCTAAGTAAACATGACATAGATATGTCGTAAAATTTGATCCTCATAAAACGTCACTAAATGTTTTCCAAATCGAGTTAGCATCCTACTATTGAACGGTTTCAATTATTTAAGGAATGTTTCGTGCATCGTAAAGCGTAAGCTGTGGACAATTGTATAAAAACAGTAAAAACGCCAGCTTCCCACAGTAAATGTTCGGTGATTCTTAGGCAACTGTCCTAATGCCAACGAATAACGACGGAATTTTAATATAGTGGTAGTTTTAACTAGATTGATAAGCGCCGTTAATGAAATTTCATCTCCTCTTTTCCCTCTTTAGGAAAGTTCTTCTTATAAATAAGAAAACTCTCACTGATCGCTGTTTGTATATGGCAAATATATTTAAAAATTCATAATGGGTTGCCTTTAAATACACAAGACATTCCAAAATAATATTTTTTTCATTTTTTGTGTTTGTCTTTATGTCTGTAAATAAATAGTTTGTGTCAATTTATGTAACACGTGACGGAAGTCGCGGGCAAACGCACGTTATACATATATTTATAGATACATTACTCTATTCTAATTTAAACTTAATTCCAAAACATTTTTTTCTCTTATTTTTCCACCACCCGTTCCTCCTCTTCAAATTTAAATGCGTTCAGACAGGAAGTGTCCTTTCAAATGAAAGAGAATATAAAAAATGAAACCAAATTGAGAATCTCTTTTTTGAAGTTGGTTGAAAATGAAATAAAATATCTTAGATGAAACGTTGTTACTAAGTTGGTCAATTATCATTATAGTATCTTATTTGCCGCATTATGTACAAATTATTTTAGTGTGTTAACATTACACTACATACCTGCATTAACCCGCATTACGTAGGTATATTTAGTGCGTGTTAATAATCTGTTGTATATGTATACTTTTTGATAATATTCAAATGTGCTTGGATTTAACATATAATCAAAATGATGATCTAAAATATCAACAATCATAAAAATATTATGTAGATATTCAGCACTTGATTATAGAATTTCATTATATCTGAAAAATATTTTTGTTGGGTTATCCATTATTGATGAATGAAAAATGTAAGCGCAATCGAAAAAACACTTTACAAATAAAGACAAAAGATTTTCATTGCATTGCATTGCATGAAAATATTATTAAGAATATCCATCGCCTGGAATTACTAGTACAACACCTGGATAAACGTTTAGGGCATCACTAAACTGTCATAAAATACACTTAAGTACTGTGTTGTGATAGTCTTCAGCTTAAAAAAGCGGGTGATTTCCTTCAGTACAGACGTAAATCATTCGGTGCGCAGTCGTTAAATGCGGAGTCGTAAAAAGATTTGCTTTTGAGCCCTGTTCGGAAACATTTGATGAACACAACTTTTAACCAATTAAGTATGCTCCCCTAAATGGTCGTAAATTTTGGAAATGATTTAGAAAGAATTAGTTATATCTGACAAATGATATTAAAAATAATTAAGTTTTAGAATTTAATTGTCACTCGTTTGAAGGGTGAAGGAATGTAACGTGAGGAAACCTACATTTAAGAAAGGTCTTCATAAACTTAACAAAGGTTTTTGACTTTTACCAATTCGCACTAAGCGACCAGCCAGCTGTGAGGAGACCCATACCTTGCAGTGAGAAGTAATTGGTATGATGATGAATAAAAAATACATCAGTAAATATAATAATGAAAGCTACAAAATTTTACGAAAATGATATTACAAATGTATTAAAAGTTATAATGGTATGAGCACTTGTAATCGGTTTCGATTAACATAATTGTTACCGAACGGTTAAATGAAACTATTTGATTGAATTGAAAGTTTAAAACTAGGTTACAGTGATCTTTTCATACACATTTTTCCAATAATAACAATTTGATCAAGACTCCAGTAGCTACCATATTAGCGAGGTGACACCAACGAATCGTTAAATCAATTAGAGAATAAAATGAATAGGATACTAAATGCAAATTATAAATGTCATTGACAAATGTAAACATTATAACCTAAATAGAAATATCACTCACACTTAATTTGTATACAGGAAGTGACGGAAAAATTCATAGACGAGGAAGGATAGGCGCCACATGCTCCGAACCTCGTAAAACTGCGAACACTTGATAAGTTTTGATATGGTTGGGAAATAAAAACCTTTTACGATCTACAAATGAGGTGGGGTGTAAACATGTCGACAGATTAAGTAATAAAACACACGTTTTATTGTCATACTGATTGTAATGCCGGATTTTTGTGAATGACGTTAATGTGTAGTCTAGTTGTTGATTTTGACTTCCGAAAAGTCCATTCTTGTTTGTGTGTCTGAGTTTTATGGTTGTGTTCTTTAATGCCATATGTATGTTTTAAATGTCAGTAGCTATTTTTATAAATATGTATTTTTATCATGTTTTAGCCATGGTATATTAATTTTTTTGGTATATGTGTGATATTTTTTTAAATTTAGTACTTAGCATATTTTTCGTAAGGAAAATTACAAATTATTTTACTAATCATTAAGGTGATATCTATTACATTTTCAATATGAAAATACCTTAAAAGGCTTTGACAATACACTACTATGCACTAGAATACTTGTATGGAAATTGGGAGTAAATTAACTTATTAAAACAAAAAAAAATGTATGAAACCAATTATCATCAAATACGCCTGTCCCAATACTCTCTTAGCTTACTATTAAGAATAAATAAGTGAGCATTTGCTTATACAAAATATAGAAATTATTACTTGAAGAAAATAACTAAAAAACAAAATACGAAATAATATAAATCGAAGAGAAAAGAAACTAGAAACATATCATAGGATCAAGGATATCTAGGATAGCAACCTTCGACATTTAAAAGTTAGTTTAAATAATTATTATGCATTACAATAAAATTGAGGATCAACGAGGTTTATACCAATATTACCTGCTTGATTCTTGAATAATAAAATTTAACCATTTCAAAATAAAATACAAACGAATGCTACAAAAAAGTTAATATCTTTATCTAGAAGAGATTATGCAAATTATAGAATATATTTTCCATTTGAATGCAAAGCTATACTAGAGGAACAGTTGGTGTGAGATTTAGATTATAATAGTATATTACTTTCAAATTTTCTTGAATACTTACCTAGGACATCAGCTTATACCTCAGAAACTTGCAAAAAGACCAGAAAATTGTTGATTTAAAGCAAACGAAGATTATGAAATACATTATGATCAGACACTGAATACCAACCTAATCCAACCCTTTTCTGACCTATTGCCGGGCACGTATCTTCTTCCAGAATAAGATGTAGAGAAGTGGACCACCCGTTGGCCAAGAGCAGATTGGTGAAATTTACACACCTTTATCGAGAACTTTCACTCATGCTCCTTCAGTCAGGTTTCCTCTCCAAAAGTTCCTTCATTGTTGAAGTAAAGGATATATTTTTAATAGTAATATAATCACAAGTGCATGCCAAGAATTTCACTACCTCCATCGTGTGAGGATCTTAACCGTTACTAAGATTTCACTACATTTTATATTAAAAGTTTAAGTGTTATTAAATGGTGGTATGCTCTAGATTGATGTGCTTGGTAAGAATGATTCTTGTGGACGAACTTAGGGGCTATTATTTAAATCTCAGTTAGCAACGCTTCAGCATAGAACTCAAGTATGACTAAAATTTCCCGTTATCAAATCCTACATAGTATCATCAATTATTTAATAAACATTATAAGTATGTATATTTTCGTTTTCTAATGTATATTATTAAGGACTAAAATATAAAGCTTTATTCCTTTTTATTTTGCCTCTTACCAGTCATCTACGAGATTTGAAACATGTTTCTTCAATGTCGTCATTTATGGGTTTAACAATGTGTAATAAATGTAGTATGAAAAAATGACTTCTTTATATCTCTCGCGCATCAAAATAAATCGGTGCCTTGAACGTTCCGTAATTCCTTTTTATTTTACAACATCTCGCTGTGTGAACAAAATAAAATCTGGCGCCGGCGTCTGTTTATATATTGTTAAATTAAATTTTAAGTCTTACACTCGTAACTGTCGAAGGAATTGGAAGTAGGCGAAAATTAAGACCAATAACGGTATAGTACTAATCTTTTTTGGTATGAAACGATTTAGATAACTACCTATATAGGCTTTATCTAACAGGTCACAATAAAATTCTGTTACAAGTTATCTAAGTTTACGTAACAAAACTTTATTATCTCTTACTCCTATGTCTACTTCTTCCTTAAAAGGTGTGATCTAGTCAATAAAATGTCTATTCAAAACGTCTTCTAGACTACGCTATTGTTAGATAATATTCCCTTTAGATTACCAATCTATACCGAGGTACTGTTTTAAAATATGTTTTAGTTAGACTTTTGAAGTCGACGCCCACATCGGTAACACTAGTTCGTCTCAATCCTTCATTCGTAGGACAATATTTCCTGAAATTACTAGTGAAGTACCGATTTCAAAGTAATCATTTTTAACAATCAAAACACATAATTTCAACAATCTACTAACTTCGTAAATTACAACGATTATAAAGTTGCTTACATTTTTCTTTTTTCTCTCATATTCTGCAGCGCAAATACCACCAATATTATTATTTTTATCGTAATTCAATATGTATGTAAAATTTTGTATTTGGTTATAACGATTCAAGTAAAATTCAACAGAGGGTTGATTTACATTAACGAAGAATCAAAGCGAGTCGCAGCGTTGTTCATAAAATATTACACCGCTTATTGACCTTTATATCCACTCTCTACAATGTATTGCACAAATTGGTTATCATAATAGTAACAACACATTCAATAGCACTGACTTGTTCATGTCTACGACGGTACAACCACTTTTTATTAGATGAATAGTTAAATGATCACTACCGCCCATAGACAACTATAATCCAGTTGGTTATAGATGTCTATAAATGTCCATAGAGAACATGAGTCCTACCTAAAATCGATCACATATTCGTTGTTGCCTTTTTGTGTCAGAAAGTAACTAACGAATACGCAAGGCACCTAAGGATAAGTATTCGCTTTAGCCCATTGACATCCACATAAACCTTTAACAGAACTGGAATTTCATCTTAAGTCACACGTAGATGCGTTGATTCTTCTGAGGAATGGTAGCCTCAATTTTGTGTGTAGCTGGCAATAGTCCATCTTCAATCGAGACAAGAAAAACGTCTCATGGTGAATTATTTAGATGGTTGTGATATATATCCCATCAAATTATAGCGCCATTTCCTATTACATTAAGGTACATAAGATTAACGTACTGCAGATTAAGTAAGAATGCCTTAAAAAGTGAATTAACGTAGGCGAAGTATTCTTTGAAACAAAAGTCGTATTATTCAATTTATTATCATGTAAAATATTTTAAAAATCGTAGGAAATCTTTTTTCTCTCTCAGAAATATCGCTCGTGCGATGTTTAAGGGAATATATGTATGAACAATAATTTAATAAGGCAGTTTATGCTTTTAACAAGTGAATCAGAGGTTACTTCATTGTCGATTTGAATTCGTTTTATGTTGAAAATTAATTCGTTTTAGTATTCATAAAAACCAATTATGGTTCGTTTTGTTTACTTTTAAAGCGCGGTCAATTCTCTCCGGTTAATTCGTTATGGACTGACCTAGATAGTTCTGATTCAGTTGTCGAGCTTGGTAATTCTATCTGATCAAATACATTTAAAATATTTAAAGCTATTTCCATAAAGAGATTTGGATATGTAGGATGGAGATAGGAGATTAAAATCTATTTTGTACTGCATGGTATAATTGACATACTTAATTACAATAATGAAATCCTTAAAACTAATTATAATAAAAGTTTATGTGGCTAGCATTCTTGGCACCATGCCTCTTGAGCAGGGACTCCCCTAAGATTGTTTAAATGAAGTTATATGACATAAAGATTTATGTAAGGACTAGGAAGATAATAATAACCTGGGATTCAATTCCCTGTGAATATTAGAAGTAATACTCTCTTCTACGCGAGAAACAATAATTATCACTTGCTTTAACAGTGTAGGACAACATCATGAGGAAACTACCTACTAGACCTGCGCAAGTATAGCGAGATGGGCTTTAGTCTCTTCTTATTCTGGGAGAAGTTGGCGCACAGTAATGGAACAGTAATGAATTGATAATGAAAACTGTAAGAAACTAAATTAATCAGTACTATTAACAACTATAGTGTAAGAATTAATGCTTACCATACTATTGACCGCACCGAGCAAAATGTCGATTTCAATTTTGTGTCGACTAAAGATTTATTTGAAACTTTACATCTTGTAGTTTTTACGCAGCGAATAACCCTGTAGTAAGATGAGTTTAAAAAACATTACAAAGTCTCTTTTTGGAAATTAAATTCGATACCCTTTGCCTGTTTGACCGTATCGAAATAACTCAGTAATGTCAATCGTTAGTGTTGCATAAAATATGGCTGTAACTTTATTTATCATTTCTAATCAATAAAATATTGAAATTGAATTAGAGTCTGTCACAATTTGTGAAAGTATCATATAAACGTCGACAGACAAGAAAGGAGAAGTGAATAGAAATAATGCTCTCAGCGGATTAAATGGCATATCATATTTACGACTAAAGAAAGTACACAGAAATACTAAATATATTATTACAACTTAGTCTGTTCCTGTCGATTATAATTTGTAATTGTTTTTACAAATATACTTATGGTCAGGCATGTAAAAGATTTTTAACATCGTGTTTGGAAAAAAATGTTAAGGATCCTGGACATATGCATCTGTTTGACTGTGTGCATAATAAGTAATTTATTACATGGTTCAATAATGAATTAAGATATCCAAGAAACCTACATGCCTGATTATTCATAAACCATTCTAAAAATATGTAAATAAGTTGGTACTAAAAGCGCTATAAATAGTTTTCAATTGAAAACTTGAATTGTTCCTTTATCCGGCATACTTAATGTATTGTACCCAGTACGTTAAACTAATCATGTATTCGGTTTGATAATTTATTCTAACTGAACAAAGAAACTTACAATTACAAGCACTAAGAAATTTGCGTTTACTAATTAAACCTGAGTCACAAAGTTGGTTTTGCAAATAAATCTCAGAAACTAATTAAACGTTCCGAAGAACAAATCCTCGTGCTCTACGTGTTAAAATGTAAGACAGCTTAAAGATATAATTTAACAAATTATCCCCTTGCGACCGCAGACCACACACAGACGGCAGCCGTCCTCCCGCGCAATGATCTATTAGAACATTCAAGGCCTATAGGAGGAATAGTGCGTGGGCAAGAATACTGCCTTGCGGCACGCCTCTGTAGTAGCGATATTCTCCGCACTAATGAAACGTTTAAAACGTACGCTAATCGAATACATGATAATTACAAGTCAGAAATATATTTGTAATAAGACTAGTATGTGCAAAAATCCTTGCTTAAAATAGACTATTTCGAAAGATTCTGTCTCGTTACATTATAAAGGTATAATGTTGAGTTTGTCGGACGCTGTTACTTCTAAAGCTGCTACGACAATTTACTGACAGTATCGTTAAATACAATCTCGTTACCGATTCATTTTAATGAAGTTACACTCTAAAATATACAAGCTTGGCGCGCCTGAAGTATTCTTGTGTCATTGAATGTCATTAAATAGTAATAAAGTAAATGTAAAACCCAATGAGATTTATTTTTATTCCCATAAAGTGACATCAGCGTGTACTTTGTAGATAGACTAAACGAAGTCCTAGAAGCAGTCGACTGCAAACAAACGACCATTAGATTTTATGTCTATCATTTGATATTTTATAGTCCTGAATAAACGTTTCATGTTTTATAGATTGGGTGTAATACCGCTGTGCTCATTGTAATTGCTTCGATATTGACCGGTATGTATCCGGGTGGTAATAATGTAGAACGAACGGTCGCTGTAACAATATGAAAATCTTCGTAGTAAAACTGTCTTACCAACAGCGAGAATGTTCAGAGCTATAATTATATAATTTCTTGTGAACAGTGACATATTACATAATAGTACATTTTACTATGTACCAGGTATTAACGATTAACATTTTTTGAATTTTGATTGCCGATATTTCGAACCAGTTACATGCCACGAGACATCAATCGTGAGTATCCAGTATACATATGTATACATATGTATACATATGTATACATATGTATTACATATATGTAGTAAAATGTATAAATTCCGCGAAAATATTCGTTTGAAACATTAATTGTATTTGTATGTTAAAAGTATATACAAAACAAAATAATTTTAGTAATATAATCATTTTATACATACCTAAAATGGATACTTTAATGCATACGAGTAAAATATAAAAACGTCGAGATCAATAATTATTGTATACAAGATTGATCATTCTCTCTGCTTAACTTTTATAAAAAAATATATGCATACCTATAATTGTCAATATGTCAAGACTTTGGCGAAAAAAAGGTGCATGATTTTACTGGTATATACATACGTATTGAGGTATGTACGTAGATGAGTATGTATGTTTATCCATCCATCTTAACTTCTAAACAACTTATTATTAATTAACAATGAACATTGAAAGGTCTCGGTCATGCAGTTGTTCAACTTGCAATATGCTTTATAATCGTGGCGCTGTCTCGCTCTTATTTACTTGCTCCGATTATTACTATTTAACTTTGTTTACTCCGCTATTTAATCGTTAATCGCACATCGTGCTCGCTTCAGCCTGACTCTGTTAACCTTAACTGTAACAATGGTGTCTTCGCTAAAAGGATCAGTAAATCAAACATAGTTAAGAGCTTAGATTTGAAGTGTGCCGTAAAGTTGAAATCTTATTCTCATTTACACATAGCAGACGCTCGTATTGCGGTCTTGTCTTTGATAGCCACGTTTATTTCTACGGTTTACAGCTATTCTATTCTTTGTTTTATTTTCGTAGCTCATACTCAAAATATTTTGAACCGCTCAAGTTCATTCCATCGGTGAATGTTTTTAACTTCGCTTTGTATTTATAAACGGAGTGAATTTTAAAGTATTTGTATTTGTTTGTTAAAAACTTGTTGGAAATTCGCCTGCGGCGTTGTACCGCTTCTTATTTCTGCCTTTAAGCAACATTGTTGCATTATTGTGTCCTTATTTTTAGAATTTAATTTAATAATTAAGAATGGCAGACTGCTTACATTACTGTATGGTTTCGGAAATTTTAAAATCATTTTATTTATTCATTGTGTTATGAGATAGGCATTTTAATTGGTTGTTCATTTAATATTTGTTCAAATATATTTTTACTTTAATTTATTTACTCAATTACGTATAAGAATGTTTAGCAGGGTGTAGAATACGATTTAATTAAAGATACCTTCGTTTAAGCTATAACTGTTCGTCTCATAATCAAGTCTCATAATCAAGTCTTCATAAATCAATGGCAAATTAATTCGCTGGTACTTGACTGTTTTGACGCTAAATTCCAGGCTTTACAAATTACTATGCAATCAATTTGTTAGTGCATGTTATCTTTCGAACATTTTATTCAAGACAAGTTACAACTCAACTGGAAACAATTAACAACAGTGTAGTATAAAAAATACAATATTAATACAGTTATCAATTGTTATTTGAAATAGCTGAGAGCTGAATTTTGATTTAATCCTTATAAATGTCATCCTTTTCATGTTATAACTGTGCCGTCACAGATGAGTGATATCTACAATATTATTTATCACTTAATGTACCCTGCAAAATACGGGAAGGCAGAATTTGCCATTAACGGGAACCTGTCCCATTGATCGTAGACAAATTTGCTTGATCGATTATTTACGATCCATACGAGCAGCCTTGCTCGCTTGGCAATAATTTAGTATATGTTGTATATATAGGTAGTTGTGTATTATTATATAAACGGGAATAACAGTAATCTACTTATGGCAGAAATAAAATCTGGGGTTATCTGCACTTGCACCAATAAAATGCGCTCGCATCATAATCCGTCAGCCTCATTATATCCGGTTGATTGTTCCGTTATACGTCATGTTCTGGACAAAACGATATTTAAAGGTGACATTTGTCTACGGCGCGTCATTTTCTGTCTTAAAGAATAAATTTTATACAAATCAGCAGTTTTAGAAATGTCCATATCTATCCAAATTATCTTATTAATAGTGATAATCATATATAAGAATGGTCCTCGAATGGCAACTACGCTTAGCCAAAAGGAGCACATGGCGTCCCCCTACCAAATGGACCGACAACCTGATAAAAATAGCGGGTATCTGTTAGATGTAGAGGGCACAGAACCGGTTAGAGAAGCGGCACCTGGGGAGACCTATGTCCAGCAGTGGACATATAAAGACTGATGGATAGATGGATGGACTATAATAACCATATTTAATCGACTAATTTATTGAAATTTTGTGAATAGTACCAATAATAATCATTATTTAATTTACTAAATCTTAAAATTTCATTTACAAGGGCTATATGACATTAATGTTATTGACTACTTTGGTTAGAAAATGCCAAAATTTAATCATTAAATGCTAAGAACATTTTATCTACCAAGATTATATCAGTCAAAGTTATTTAGCGTGTTACAATTTGATATACAGTAGTTGTCATAATTACATTGAGAGTAAACTTGTAAGGGGACTCCATAGATCATATTTTACACACAGTGCCCCAGATGCAAGAGAAATGGTTCGAGCGTGGAGTTACGACCCACGCCCGCATCACAATGAGGCAGCCTCATTATATCCGGCTGATTGTTCCGTTATGCGTTATGACGCGATCTGGGATTTATACTAACGATTTAAATCGTAGAAACGTTGTCACACTAATCTGAAGTGGTTAAGAAACCTATATGTTGATTCATATATTAAAGCATACTTTATTAATTAGATTAAAATTTCTATATGAAAAGGAATAATTACATTGAATTATTAGTGACGAAATACATTATACATCACATAATTAAAATAATGTAAAGATGTAATGACTTAAAAGAGTTAAATAAAGTTATGTAACTTTATTTATTTTAGTTATTTACATTAGTATTTAACATCTTCTCCAGACAAATATTTTAATTAAAATCTGTATCTGAATCTATGACAGAGAATGTATTTACAAAATTTGAATGAAAGTAAAGATTAAAATAAATTTCAACATTTTTATGCATTCGTGCTCTTCGAAACAAGAGAACAAGGATAGTTTGCTACTGTTAACAGTCATCCATCCAATTTCCGACCGCACCACATGTTGCTTAACTTTACCTAGCCTAGCCCATTTCAAGCAATCATTCTCAGATCCCGCATAGCACCTGACATCGTTCAACGCAAATAAAATACACGGTTATCTGATAATTATAAAATTTTATGTTTAATTAAGACGAAAGCGCATATAAAATTTACCACCAGTGGTCACCCATCCAATTTCTGACCGCACCTCAAGCCGCTTAACTTCATCGATCGTTGACAACATAAGCCGTGACACTTTACGCTCTTCAAGCATTTACCCATCAATGACTGTCCCAAGCCCTTTTGAAGCAATCCATCAAATACTTCACGCTACATCGCTCAATGAAAATAAAACACAAGGCTTCTTGTCGAAATGTCAATGGCAATTAAGTACGTGTTAATTAATCAATTTAATCTCATCTGTTGATATCAATGGGAGTTACGTAGTGTTTCTAAATTCTATACACGCCCACGTTAACGGCTCTCTTTAGTTTTAATTGATCGCAGACAATGCCTACTTGACGCCATTTGGTGCCATTAATTTATTCACGACAGTTGCTAAATGTTTAAATAACGTACATAACAATTAGGTATATAAATAACAAAGGGATATATAATAGTGGAATTTTAGTGGTAGATCTTGTATGATTTAACCGAAAACCAACATTTTTAGCGTTAAGCAAATACTACGTTTTGGTAGAAAGGTGTTGTACCCAGCCGGGTAACTAGGAGCCTAGCTCCTGCCGGAATCAACTATAAGGATAAGGTAATATTAATTGTACTTACGTATTTATTTATATATTCATCCCTCTATCATCCATGTCCACATATAATCAATCTCTAAATATTATAAAACAAAGTCTCCCATCGCGTCTGTCTGTTCACGATAAACTCAAAAAGTACTGCACGAATTGTCTCACAGTTTTCAACAACAAGAAGAAAGAAGAAAGAAAGGTTTTATTGTATAATAAATTAAGTTTTATTTTTTATAAATTGGTCGAAAAATTAAATTGTTAAATTCAATTTAGTAATTCAGTCGTCGTTCGCAATAGATGTTTCTAATTGTTATTTTTTGCAACTACAGAATGACTGGATGCGTGTATGAGAGAAAAATAATGTAAATAAATATAAACTTTATTACCCGAGCGAAGCTGGGCAGGTTCGCTAGTTTTAGTACATACCAAGTACCCAGGATTAACGTTTTTTTATTGTCGATAATTCGAATCAGTTGCGTGGCTTGTGGTCACGGCTAAACTCTAAGCCACGAGCTATGCTATCACAAAAGTCACAAAGTATTAAAATATGCCATGCCCATGCGCATGTGTGAAGTTAACATGCCCATGGCCTGTAGTGATCATCTAAATTCAGCATGCATGATTATTTGGTACTATTTCCACATTTTAATAAGTCTAGTCTCCAAGATGGGAGAATTATAGTTCGACCGGGGAGGTACCACCGCCGCCCTCATAATCCTCCGTAAATCATTTCTTGTAATTCGATTGGAGACGTGCGATTATCGG
>DWON01007131.1:0-13215 GCA_018251015.1 Phocides pigmalion okeechobee
TGATCAGACGCGCTGATTGAAGCGAGACCTATGACAATATTATGTTTCTTTCCGTGTTTGACTCGATTGTCGGTAACCTATTCTACCTGATGTAATATGAATATCCAGGTTAGGAACGACTGTAAGATCTTGTATAGGTTTATATAGGATTATATTGTATACTTTATATAGGTAAAATCAAAGTTATTTTTTACCTAAAGGATTAAGATTGGACGCAATTTTTAAATTAATTTTTGAATTCTACAGAAGTTTACAGTAATAAAATCAGAATGCTATTTTTTTATAAATATACTTTTCTCTCCATTTTTTACTTTAATAATTATTACTTTCTCATTGTTCTTACTTTCTCTAATGCTTTTTAATGATTTTTCCTAACGATTTTTAGGTTTTTGATTGCCGACATTTCAAACTGCATGGCTCGTGGTCGTTGCGAAACTTAAAAATCGTTAATCGTGACTACCCGGTATATAGTAAAATGTGTAAATTCCGCGATAATATTCGTTTAAAATTATATTTATTGCAGTTGTGATTGATCATGCTGGAAATTCCAAAGCCTCGACAGGAAAATTCGAATGTATTTACAAGCAACCCATGACCATCCCACGATATGGCAGCGCAGCGGAGTTAGTAATACGAGGATACACATTGCCGTATGACTACTTCTACAGAGGAAACATAGAAATAAAGGAGTCATACGACGATGCCGATATAGACGAGGAACGAGATATCAAAGGAATACTAGCCAAATTAAAGGAATATTATGATCCAGATAACGTAATGATCGAGCCAGAAGACGAGTGCGAGTTGAACCAAAGGGAAAAGGAAACTTGTACCCAGGAAACATGTGACTATTCAAAAGTTGAAGCACTCGTTGTAGAGGATGGTCTTAACGATAAAATTACGTCAGTAGACAGCTCTAGCTCGACATCAGTTCTAATACAAGATACCGTAACTTCACCAACTTCCAAAAAGTCAATAAATAGCTCACACGATGTGCAGAGTGCTAAAAGTGTCACAGATTTTAAATCTCTGCTTAAAAAGTCGGTAAGCCGATTCACATCAGACACAGATATAATAAATATGAAACAAGCTTTCGAATTCAGTAAGCTAGACGATGGACCTCGAGGTAAAGGAAGTTTTCTTCAAATTGATCCGATTCCTATCAAAAGTACCCTTTATAGTTTCTTTCCTAGTACCACCACTGTTAGGATTTTAACAAGAGCACCTAAGAATAGTCTTATGAATGAAGACAGTATTATACAAGCAACTTCTAAATTGATAACATTTATTAATCAGAAAGAAAAGGAATATTTTATCAATCAGCAACATCCAGCAACATTCTTAAGCCAGTGATTAATTGGTTTTATTTGCAAATTTACAATACACAAATAAATAGTTTATCAAATCTATTTATTTTTCCTTTTGTTTATTTATTTAAAGGCGGTAGAGCTGTTAGAGCTCGCCCGGGGCGGCACCACCGTCACCCTCATAACCCGCTGTAAAGCAACATGTTCTTCATGTATTGGGTTTCGGTTGGGGAGGTGTGGTTGCCGGTTACACATTATTGGAGGCGACCATCTTAGTCCTCAAGAGTAGAAACGCATCCGCGTCTATCATTAAATAAAACTTCTATTCTATTTGAGATTGGACTTGGTTGTCCATGTGCTGCAGTGACCACTTAACATCAGGTGGCCTGCATGCTCGTTTCTTACTCTTTAATAATAATAAAAAAATACTCTGTGATGTATTATAACTGTAGTATAACTTCGATGTAATTATCGATATTATATATAACTTCGATGTGAGTATAAATTAGAGATCCAAAAGCCCCACACATATTATATTATTTTTACTTTGCAGCGCTCGAAAGTTCAAAGCTTCAAATTGTCGATGCTATATTTTGTATTTCGTCTGTTCCTGTCCATATGGTAGATACTAAAGATTTCTTTTAAGAATATTTAGAATAACATTTATTCTAAATTTATTATTAGACAACATTAAGTTTATTCATTATAACAAAATCATTTTATTTATAGTTTTGTTCCGTAATGCTAGCGCATTACAAATTATGTTTGGCTCTATAATGTGAATAAGTAATAGTTTAGCCAAACGAAATTAGATTAACAACAGTTAACCATTTATTAGTAAATCAAAATATTTATATAAGTTCATGCTTCAGTTTGTTTAAATTAATAATTTTAAGAAATATTTTGTGTCTAAACCTAAATGCAGAATTAGTAGAAAATTGACATAATTACTGGCAACACCTACCATTTTGATTGCTTGACTATGATGTGAAGTGAGGAGTTCACGTATTTTGCATAATCCAAATACATTAAATACAGCTACGTTTACTTAATTAACAAATATACAGTTGCTAGGCATGGGTCGATCACGATCACGCAGCAAATCGCCTAGACGTCATCATAAAAGCAGCAAACATTCCAGGAAGAAAAGCCGATCAAAGGATCGATCAACATCACGCAGTAGGAGTTCGAAACATGTTGATAAATCTAGAGAAAGAAGTTCTAAATCCAGGTATGTTGTTTACAAAACCATTAGACACATGAAATTGTAGTACGGAATAGATATTGAAGGTTATTGTTTTATTTTTCGAGGAAACGATCACATTCCGCGTCATCGTCGACCAGCAGTGAAGCTTCATACGATGGAAGTAGACGTAAGAAGTCGAAGGGCCGTAGTAAAATGGACGAAGTAGACCGGTTGGCAGAAATGGAAAGACAGAGACGAGTGCGGGAAGCGGAACAAAAGGTTTGTAAACAAACAGTGCCATATGACACCATGACCTTTATTATTTTTACTTACATATTCATAATTGCCATGTAGGTAAATAAATATTGATACTGTTTATTCTATATTATTTTTACTGTTTCGGTTTCGCATTACTAAAAGTTGAACATTGAATGTGATTCCATTATATTTTTGGAGGTTATAGATTTCTGTATGACCCTATTACTGTTTTCCTATTATTTAATTCTACGAAAATTTCATCTATTATTATTTTTTATTGCAAATATTCGGAAGATTGTAAATGCATAAGCTAATTGAACTTCAACAGTGCTAACAATACATGTGTATTTAATCTACAGTGGTATTCTTGTTTATTATATGTTTGTGTTATTAATAGTTTCAAATTACTTTCAGTATAGATACTAATTTTGTTTATAAGATTTTTGTGTAAATACATTGATATAAGTTTGCTTTGCTCAAAGTAAAAATAGCAATTACCCAGTATCTCTCATTTCAGGTTGTCGAAGAAGAAGCAGCGAAAAGAATTGAACTGCTTGTGAAGAAACGTGTTGAAGAAGAATTGGAAAAGCGTAAAGACGAAATAGAGCAGGAAGTAGCAAAAAGGGTGGAAGAGGCAAAACGCAAGATGGAGAAGGAGATGATGGAGGAACTAGAGAGACAGAGAGAGCAGCAACGGCGCGAGGAAATGGCCCGACAGGTAACTGTGACGATCGTCCCTCAGTCATGTGTAACAGCAATGCAACGTAACCTTGCTCTCACACATGACACACACACAAAGAGAACAACATGTTGTTCCACATGCTAATAAACATGCTAACTGTAAGATTCAATGTTTAAGTACCAATAATATCTATGCCGACTTTATGTACAAGCCAAACTAATTAAAGTATTATTTCGATCATATCTGTTAAAGGTCCAGTCAGGTGTAGTTCGAGGCTTACAAGAATTTGTCTTAAATTAAAAATACTTGTCACTCATTGAGACACAAAAGTCTTTTAATGTTTGATAAATTGTAAACGATAACTACATGCATGTCATTTATGTCCACAAGGCAAGTTTGTTTGTTATCAATTGCCTTACGGTAAGAATGCAATAAAAGTGACCGGCTAGCATTTTAAAACTGTTCACTTGACTGTCCTTGGCAGTCACGTAGTCTATAAGTCAGGTCGGAAGACTTATCAAGAGCCAGAAGCTGTAAGAATTTTAAGGGAGATGCTGCTTTGAGGACCCAACCTGAATGTTGAAGGTATTTTTTGAACTATTTTTTGTATAACAAAATTTTTTTTGACATAGGTGATTGTATTTCCTCTGTATGTTATGAATTATAATAACTTACCCTTCTTTTTATTTTTTGTATTGCATTTTAGGCTGAATCATTAAGATAGGATTATTATGTGGTTCAAATTTATTTATCTATTAAGTACAAATCAGTATTATTTTAATTGATCAGAGTCATAACATATTACTATAATCAATTAAATTGAATTATAAACAAAGTGCATAATAATATGCAGGAGGCACAGTTTTGCCTTTACCAGGAACAGAAAAATGAATTTCGAGGTTCTCTATTCATTGATGAACTAAATGTTGTGTTATTATTTTTTTGTATGCTCTCAATGGGTATTAGCTTTTCTGTTAATATATTTATTTTATCATACAGGAAGAAGAAGCTCGTAAACGGAAAGAGTTGGAAGAAATCATGGCTGAAAATAATAGAAAGATTGAGGAGGCACAGCGCAAATTGGTTAGTATTCAGTAAAGTTTCTCTGTACCTTAGAATACCTTATACGAAAATGTTTGGTTGTAAGTCACTTCCAATCTGAATTCTGTATGCCTTCTAATTGTAAAATAATCTGTAATTGTGATTAACATCAATTCATCATACATGTTTATTATGTTTTTTCAGGCGGAAGAAAGGTTAGCAATGATTGAAGAACAACGCAAAATGGATGAGGAGAGGCAAAAGTTGAAAAAGGAGCAGGAGAAGAGAATAAAAGAGGAACAAAAGAAGATTCTAGGCAAAAACAATTCTAGACCCAAATTGTCATTTTCATTGAAACCACTCTGATAAAGTACTTAACATCATCAGTATAAATAGGAAACAAGCAATGAAACAATTAGTTATTTAATATAGGATTAGTGTTTGCAATTACACATTTTACACTTTTTTTCAGATTGCTAGAGTAGATTAAAGTTTAGGATTAATGTAATTGGATACTCCACAAAAGGGTTGATAGATCCCCGTTTGATGATTGATTGAAATAGACTATTTTCATATTACAATGATTGCTGTATCTCTCGTTCGTGAAGGCTAGATTATTGTTTTAGGATAAAAATATAATATGTCTAATATAAAATGCACGTCTCAAATTATTCTTATATTTTATCTTAAAGATATTGTCCCAGTAAATAAACATACAAGCTAAAAAGTAACATTTAAAAGAAACACATTAAAAAAAGAAATGTAATTAACAAATGATGCTTTTATGTATCTAATACATAATGAAAGATAATTACCCATATTTTTTAATGCTGCTTTCAATCAATTTAACCATTTTAAGCTCCATTATGACAAAGATATCATCACAGACCATGAATTATACATACTTTTTCGCTGAATCTTACAGCATTTTAGCCATGAACATAATACTGTTATGAGAAAGTGGTGTGTATTAATAATTACATATCAATATCTATCTATGAACAAGTCCCTACGAATCCTGCCATGTGGCACTAATTAACTGATTAATTGTTTTGTGGCTATAATTGCTGAAGCCAAGACTTCCTGAGGTTTTCTAGAGGTTTAAGATAAAAGGTGAGACACATCTTTCAGAGCAACATAAAAATAAACAATACGATGTGATACACAGCACCGAACAGTAATAAAAACAACATGGATGATACTCCAAAATTTAGAAATAAGTGCTATAAAAAAGAATTTCAATAAATCCTCTCATGAATGTATGGCAAAACAAACAAGAGAGAGGTCACGAGCATGCATCAATGCAGTATGCCAGAATAAATTATGTTGCAGCAGAAGGAACGACAAGCAATATGAAGTCTTGTGATGATTATACAAAATTTGTGGTCTAAAATATCTTTATTCGGTTGTTGTACATGATTTAAGACTTGGTACATAAATGTTAAGTAAGGACCGACGTGGCGAAGGGAATCGGAGTTTGATGTTATGCCACATATTTGTAAAATAACGGCTGTCTTGTAAATTAGAAAAATGAAAGTCCAGGTATATCGACAGTACCTTATCAAGCGTCAGAATATGTTTTTTTTTTGTATTATTTTACATATGAATAATATTTTTTGTATGAAATACTGGTGTCGCGGATTTGGAGTTAAAGGATAGTGTTCTCATTTCCAACGTAAATCAGCATTTGAATTTGATACTCAACCATTGTAATAAATATCGTACATCTACTATGCATAAAAAGTTTAAAACTGAAGATTCGTGTTGCAGATTTTTGTCTTTAAAAGTGTGAGGAGAACCCTTCGCCATGAGTATGTTGTGAATTTACTCCTAGCTTCCATTGTAATATTTAAGTAAGTAGTTTTGGTATTGCGTAGACTATATATTTTTCACATTTTAAAGCCATTTTATGTATTATACATTTTGTCAGCCGAAAATTAACTATCCCCTATACTCCGTCCAGTACGTGTGAGGGATAATAGACAAACATTTTTAATTCAATTATCCTATTATGTTATTCAAAAAAGTAATCTATGTATTTCTACAAAAGTTATTTACATAAGAAATTGGTGTGTGTACACTTCTAGTTTGTTTTCATGCAATATTTTGGCGCATTTTTAATTAATGTAAATATCTACACTTGCATTTAACTTTCTTATACATGTTTTGTAAGAAAAATAATTCAAGTTTACAGTAAATAGTAAAAAATAATATTAATATTATAATAATATTGAATATTGCTATTGTCCTTATTTGCAGATTATTAACATACTCAGATACATAATGTATAATTGTACCTACTATAATTTTCTCTAGCCATATTCTGTGCATAGATATATACTTACAATTATATCTCTGTGGTTCTGTGTTAATTTTTTACTTCAATTGTTGTTATGCATAAAAAATTAGAAACAGGGAATCAAAAAAAGAATGTATTACTTCATGGGAATGTAAATACTACAAATTAGGTGGTTACTCTTTAGTCATAAAAAATCGTTAAAATCATTTTAAAATATTTGCGTGTAAATTTTATTTTGGACTCGATGGTAATTTAATAATTATTTATTACAGGCGATCTATACTTGTGTAAATGATAAAAAATGTATGTTTATATTATTGACTTACAGAGAAGCTTGTTGAATGCTTTCATATTACCTAAACGGCAGCATAATGACGTAGTATAAGTAAGAACGTTAACGCAATAATGAGTCCCATTCATTGGCAACAAGGTTTATGGGTTTGTAAAATTTTATCACGAATGCCAATATGTAAAAAAAGAGAGCTTTTGAATCTTTTTAGTTTATTTATCCAGTTATAATATCCGGATGAAGATTGATTGAGTAGGGGATCATTTTCAAGAGTAGAATAAAATGCCAAAATATTATTAAGTGGCATACTTGATCCATTAAAATACATTGCAAGGAAATTGTTGTTTTATTTTTATCAAATGAATGCTTCTTTGTATTTATTTACGACTTGCGGCTTGTAAAAAAATGTAATGAATGAATAATCACGAAGTTTGAGCATAATTGACATTTTATAAAAAAAAAAACCTAAACTGAGGAATTCGACCAGTCTATATTTTTTATTTCTTGTATAGATCACCAAGAATGTAAGATTTACGGTTGGAATGGTGAAGTTGGTTAAACGTAAAATCGTTGCGACCATTTCAGATCGCAAGAATAAAGCACGTTTGAAATTGAATGTGGACCTCAATAGGTTTAGAGATCTCTTAAAACCAGATGCTCTAAATGTTCGTTTGCTAGGTACTCTTAAAAAAAACGGTGTGGCCATTTCGGCGTATACATCTTACAAGTGTGGTAGTAATAGGCTGACCTTTTCCGAATATTGTATACTGTAGTCCCCAGATTTTGTTACTTTAATATCGAATTATTATTATTACCTATTATTTATTAATATGTGTACATGAATATGGCAGCATCGAAAGTATAAAAATGCCAACATTACACGTGTCACGTCGATATAACTGTTGTCCTGCCATATTGTGTCAGATGCCTCTGTCAATTCAATTATCAACACTAACACAACTTTTCAATTACGAAAGAAGCGTATATTTTTTTGATATTTTTAAACAATTTTATAAATGGAATAACTAAGTTAAAAGTTTATTTATTATAAATAAGATAATATAAAGTTAAATCATGGAGGAGTTTCTAAAAGGTTTGATATTGTCCGTATTAACGGAACAGTGTTACGAACAATATTTTGTTAAATATAATTTTCTTGATGGTGAGTAGTGAGTACAAAGTCAAATATTCAAACCTTAATTATATATATATAAGACTATTTATATACAAATATTGTTTGCTTTATTTCAGTTCCCTGTTTTAAGAGTACTTTAAGTAAAGGACTAGGTATTGGTATTATCGCTGGGTCGATATTAGTGAAAGTACCTCAAATTCTGAAGATTCTCGGTAGCAAAAGCGCTCAGGGAATTAGTATATACGGCGTCTATTTGGAACTATTTGCGATTACTGCCAATTTTGCGTACAGTTATGTGATGAATTTTCCTTTCAGGTATGAAAATGGGGTCAATCAACATTCATGACATTGATTTCTCGTTCTTAGTTCACCTTGACTGAATGTTCTTTTAAAATCACTTTGATAGAAAGAAATGACTTTGCTAAGTTATGTTAAAACTTCTTTGCAACATATGATTTTAAACGAATGAAAACTAAAGTTTTGAAATTTGTGTTGGACTTGGTAACGGGTACTCTCAATTAACGATTTTGTAATCGCTGATGCCATGCAAGTGGTTTGAAATATTGGAAATTTAAAAACGTTAATTGTTGTGGTCCTGGTACATTGCATAATCTACTTCACAACAATCTGCTAGCACTATGTATTATGGTATATAATTTAATGCATGCATAAAAAGGAACAGAGTATCACCCTCTATATCTTGTATACTATGACCTATGGATGTGACTTAAAAAATCTGTTGAAATAAGTTTTTGTTATTAGGTGCCTAAATTATTTCCTATATTTGCAATTCCTTTTCAGTGCCTGGGGTGAAGGTACATTCCTCGCAGTTCAAACTGCCATAATTGCAGCTCTTGTGTTACATTATGGAGGTTCCCCAACCAAAGCAACTTTGTTCCTAGCTACATATGTAGGTCTTGTATCAGCTTTAGTCAGCGGCTACACTCCAAAAGATGTTTTATGGAACATGCAGGCTGTCAATGTTCCTATTATAGTCTTTGCAAAGGTATAATATATATAATATTAATAAATGTAATCATAACTTACTGCATTTTTTTAATTTGTTATGCAAAATTGCATGTATAGGTACAAAATGTTTTGCTGTTATCTAGAAATCTTCATCATATCTAATATAAAACACTTTACATAAGTCCCTATTCATGCAAGACAATGGACTAGAAACTTGTATCAATCAGAAGATTTCTAATTATAAAATATTACTGTTATTTTACTTTTCCATGAGTTTATTTATTCATGTAATTCTTATATTATATTGTTAATTAAATTTCCAGTCTATTCAAGTTATTACAAATTACAAAAATGGAAGCACAGGTCAGTTGTCAGCTGTGACGTGTTTCCTTCTTTTTGGAGGAAGCATTGCAAGAATCTTCACTTCTATACAAGAGACTGGAGACTCTATTATTATTCTGACATACTGTGTATCAACTTTAGCTAATGGTGCAATTGTTGCACAGTTATTATGGTACTGGAATGTTGATAAGACTAGCAAGAACAAAAATAAGAAGAAAAAGAAGCTAACATAAGTGTTATTTACATGTTTTTACCAAAGAAATAAATTGGTTTATAGAACACAAATTGTTTCATTCTAATTGTCTTTTAACACTTCGACTGTTGCGCTAATATATTAGATCGGGTCAGTGTTGCAGTGGACTGCCTGAACTGGAACTTATTTCTCCAGATTGAATGCACAATTCACTGATATATTGTATTTTAGCATCTGTATATCATCTACGAATAATCCATACAGATTTGTCCGTACAACATGTGTACGAGTCGCAAGCGCAGTGCGCAGGGCACGTGTTAAAACACTGCGCATGCATTATGGTTGCTCAGGCGTGTTAAACGGAAGGGAATATGAACAAGCAAGTGCACTGATGTAGAAACAGCTATTTGCTACCAAAGCCATTCAAAGTTCACGATTACTTTACCTCGTGTATAAGTGTAGAACAAATTAAGCTTTTATAAAATAATAGGTTTGACGTTCATAGCTAAAGTTAATTAAATTTATATTACTCTTTCAATAAACTTATTGCACCATTACAATGAAATGTATTGTTTTGTAGTAGACACTTCAAAGAATTAATTTCAAATTATGAAGCGAAATAATATCTAACCACTCGAAATTTCGTCATTAGTGTTCGCCTATAGATTTTTCAGCTGCGCTCAGTATAGCTTAACTTTGTGAATTAATTAGTTTACACAAGCTGTGTGGCTAGTCGTGCTAATTGCAATAACTGTCTTATTCATGTCTCGCTGTTCTTCAATGTATCATCTACGAATACACAGCCGTAATGTTCGCTCCCAGTCTTGTAGCGCCAAAGTAAACACATCACTTTCGGTCATCCGTAATCCATACAGATATGTACGTACAACACAGGCGTGTACAAATCGCAAGCACGTTGCACCGCGCAATACAAAGCTGTTTTTACACAGTAAGGAAAGTGTTAAAAGTAAAACTAGCTTGGTGTTGGCGTTAAATAAAACACAATATTAAATTATTCATATTTATTGTTATTAAAGTTTATATTCATCACACACAGTGAGAAAGTAATTGTAATTTAGTGAGTAAACAAAAATTTTACATGCTGGAATGGTTTTAATGTTTATAAGCCACTTGAAAGTTCACAAAAGTCGAAATACGCAAAATTGTTAGTGGCTATAGAAAATGAATACATTGAACAGTGAAGTTATATGTTACTGTTTGCTATAATATATTTACAAAATACCATTCTGGGATGTATAAAAGTAATGCAATAAAAGTCAGCACCTTAATTAAATCTACGTCTAACCTTAAACTACGATAAAATACTACGTTAAATGGTGACAAAGCGGCACACCAGTGACTTCAAAATGTTTTCACTCTTTGGGAGGTTGCTCGGCGGGTTTCTCCTCTGTGTGGTTGTTACGCTCCGGCTCGTTACCGTCTGCCCACTTGCCGTCGTACTCCTTCCTGTCCACGTATCTCTCCTCCTCGTACTCTCCTTCGCTGCGGTGGCTATCGCGTTCGGAATAACGAGAGTAGCTGTAATAATTTGTCTGGTAATAGCATGCAAGCAACTAAAAATAATGTCCCTCAAATATTTTAAAATTAATTAATGTTATTATTAATCGATACAAAAAGAGATTTTATCATTAAAAAATACCATTCAATGCAACTGATGTGTTATATTAATAGGGACATTGTATAAAAAGCATAACATAACAACACAAACAAAACAATATTGACAACCACTATAGTCTATTCTTTGACTTGTCTTATTTTTTATGTCTTTATATTTACTTTTCCATATTGGATATTTATTGTTTGAGAATGCACCAATCAAATGCGAATACTGTATTTGTATGAAATATAATATATATTTTAGTAACATATGTACACATAAAAGGTGACTTCATATATACGGTAACATTACGGTATATGTACGGTGACAATTATTTCGAAAACCTTTGTATAAAGGATACTAGTATATTTCGCGACTGATTGGGTGATACGAAATAGCTACCAAATATAATGTCATCAGTATTTAGACTGTATATGGGTATACATTGTTTATATATACATTATAGAAATTCCAACAAATATTGCTAAGGTTTAGTATTATTCAATTTTATCAATAAGACAGTTAAAGAAAACATACTATAGGAGTTTTCGCATACCTATCTCTGTCCTTCTCGCGCCTCTCGGGACTGTAGGAGCGAGAGCGACGCGGGCGCTCGGGGCTGCGTGAGCGTGAATACCTTCCACCGCCACGACGATCACGCAAATCACGAAATCCGCCTCTGTTAATGTACACTTTGTTTCGTTAAAGTTATTATAATAAATAAAATAAAATTTACCTATTAATTACTGCTATAATTATTTAATATATCTTTTTTCCAATCGGAACGCTGCGGAGAGCCGAACACTCAGTACATAAGGGGGAAATTTCTTAAAAGCACCTTCTTTTTATTAAGGTGACCTTTCCATAAAAAATACAGAAGTTCTAAAAAATTACATACTTTTAACATCGGAAAATATTTTTATCAAGATGAGGTTCGCAAATATTCGTTCTCGAACAAAATAGGGTTTTACCTGAAGGGTCGTCCGCGTCCGCCGCCGCCGCGGCGCGGGCGGAAGGGGCGGCCGCCGCGCGAGCGGTTGTCGCGCCACTCGGGCTGGAAGCGGCGGCCGTCGTCGCGGCGGAAGTCGCCGCGCCCGCGCCCGCGCGGCCCGCCGCCGTTGTACGTGTGGAAGCGCGGCCGGTAGTACGTGCCGCGCTCGTAGCCGCCGCGCCCGCGCCACGTGCCGCGCCGATTGAAGCGCCGGTACCTGTTAAAACATACGTAACCGTGCCTCAATCCTTCTTGTATATATACTATACTACTATGCCTATACGTGGACATACGTTAAAAATCTAATATGGCCGAAATGGGTGCAGCCAATTACGAAGCGGCCAGCTACACGATTAGGAGTGGATTCGAACCACAAGTGATTTTGCCACTTTAAATCTGTGTAATCCACGTGACGTGGAACAGTGGGAGTAGAAAGGACGGAGTCCAATCTTAATGTTTAATGATCATAAAATAAAATGAAATGTTAATATAGCTATATGCAATCCTACTGACCTGGAGACGAAGCGAGAGCCCGACTTGCTGCGCGAATAGAAGCAGAATAAAACCAGAAAGTGATCTTTAAATTACTTCCAAATGTATTAAAACGTTAACACGTTCAATGATAAGCTGAATATTTTTTATTTGTCTGATGGCCATTTATTACTTTGTATAGAAATTAGATAATATATTTAAAAAAATTGCATGCTTTTATTATTACGCATCTAGGATTCTTGTAGGCAGATAAAAAAATCACAGCAACGTCCATGCGAAAAGGCGTGATCTGCCGTCTTGTGAAAATTCGCATCAAGCAATATCGCCAGACAGCATATTAGTTAACAAATGTACGCATCAAGTGACCTGGAGCCGGAGCGCGAGCGCGACCTGCTGCGCGAGTAGAAGGAGCA
>DWON01007132.1:0-13215 GCA_018251015.1 Phocides pigmalion okeechobee
CAATACATGAAGAACATGGTGCTTTACGGCGGGTTATAAGGGAGGCGGTGGTGCCGCCCCGGGCGTGCTGTAACGGCTCTACCACCTTTAGAATGAAATGAAAAACCTATTGAAACATACCCTATGTGTAATCGCCGTGTCGGTGTTACATTCAAGATAACTCATTTTTTATTTTCTCTAGACTGGAGAAGCGCTGACAATCTACACACCATTTGTGTATGAGCCGCATGCGCGTTGAACTCAATATTACACAGCATTGTTGTAAGCCAAAGTCAAATTATTAAACGATTAACCAAAAGTATGGAAATCAATCAATCGATCACTTTTTGTCATAATAGATAACGTTTTAGAACGGCAATGAGCTAATGATGATTAAGGTAATTAATATAGCGGGTCGTGTAAACTAAAGTTTAAAATTCTCTATTTCAGGTTTCATGAAAAACAATGAATATGACCGGGACAATGTGTATTTACATGTGACTTTTTTGAATTCTAAATATAGAAATGTAACAGACGATGAAAACCGGTCAAGAAGCGCGAGGAAGGCTCGAGAAACTTTCGACGGCTCGGAAATATTGCAGAAGTTTAAAGATTATGATTTCGGTGTAATGGAACTCACTGATATTCATTTGTCGCAGCGTAGAACTATGGGTTCTGATGGCTATTATAAATCAACGTGTATTATTTCTTGTAGTTTAAATGGCGAACAATAAAACGTATTTTGAATTTATATGATCTTTTATTACATTTTCTCTAAATATTATAAATTAAAGTCCCCCGTCGCGTCTGTCTGTGTGTTCATGATAAACTCAAAAAGTACTGAACGGATTTTGTCAGTGTTCAACATTCTCGAAATTAAATAGTTAAATTCAATATAGTAATTCAGTCGTCGTTGGAATAACATATTTCTAATTATTAGTTTTTAACTAAGTAATGATCCAGGTATTACTTAGTTAAAAACTAATAATTAGCATATATATGAAAGAGAAATAATGTAAATAAATATAAACTATAACTCGAACGAAGTTGGGCCGGGGCGCTAGTTTATCTATATTGAAAGGTAGTATGATACCTCTCAGTTTGAATAGAACAGTATTCAAACTGAGAGGTATCATAGCTGTACTTATAATCCGCCGCTATACTATTATTGTTTCGCTTGGAGAGATGTGGTTTGCAGCTACATTGACTGGCGAGGCCTTACTATTTACAGTAACAACCTTTTATCTTTATAAGTAACGCATCTACGTGCGACTTTATCGCAGGCACTAATAATGTTTTAAGAAAGGATTGGTTATCCGGGGTATTTTTTTAATGGAAGTGGCAAACGAACATGCAGTCCCCCCAGTGATCAATGCCGCCCAAGGGCATCTGTAACCAAGTTCATAACGTACAAGAGTCCTAAACGAAGTCTATTACAGATATATTAGTACTCCTGACGACTAAGGTGTTAGCCTCGTTTGTAAGTGAGACAGCAACCACAACGAAATGCAATTAAACAACAGCGCTGTGTTTACGTCGTCGCGTCAAGACTGCAAGCGGAAACAACGTCAATATCTTCGTAAATGTTATATGTATGTTAAAAAAATGATATTTGTGTGATTTGTCCACGTATCTTCAGTCTAGGGAAAAGATTTACAGTTTAGTACCGGTTCTCGCAATCCTGACTCGATTTAATATGTGCGCGCCGCAAAGTGTTAAGCTTCACACTAGAAATGCGTGTGGTGATGGTACCTTCCCTGTCGATTCCTGTAGGTTTTACCAGCTTACTAAAACTGTGCTGCAACGATCATTCAACAACAGGGGCCTGCATGCTCGTTTTGCACTCTTGTTACCTAATAACAAAGAATATTAATAAGCTAACACATTTATGTAACTTTAGAGATTCACAATTATTTATTTTCATTTTATCGTCTCACCTGGAGCAACGCTCACCGCGCTAAGATAAAAATAAGAGATATATATATATATATATATATATATATATATATTCAAACCTAATTATTAAATTATAAATGCTTTGAGAATTACTTGTTTACGAAAATAAAGAAGATTAAAAAATCTATCTATAACCCTTACCCAAGTCTCATGCCCTTTTTAGTTCAGTCGTGCGCAATAAAGGTGAATTTTATTAATTTCATCCATACATATATTCGTTATACGTAGATACTACCCAGGTAGTTATTGTTAGCAAAATCGATAAGAGGAATGTGAACTTTTGGAATGTGAATCCTAAATTGGTTCTCGTTAACAAAAGTCGCATTATCTTCGAAGAGACGCCTACCGTACTCACGTAACTGGGGACTTAGATATCGAGCCATTTCATTTCCGCCCGAAAGGTTTTTATCGTCGACTTCCCTAACTGCAAATACGAGGCTACAGCCATCTAATTAATTGTTTTCAAGGTGCGTTATAATTTATATATTGTAAGCATTCAAAAGTTAATATTACAAAACTATTTAAATTATGGTGGTATTTGTTAATGCACAAAGAAATTGAAATTGAAAAAATGTACGTTAACTTTATTCAAACTAAAGGGTATATTCGCCCAATGTGGGGGAGCGGCGGTTAGGGTATCTGCAAACCCTCCTTAGCACAAGTTATTTCGTGACATGTTTATACATATTTTGTATACTTGACTCGTGTATTTGTATATTTTTGTCTCTTATAGGTATTTGATTGGATAAGTGCTTTGAAAGTAGCCATTTCCAATTAAAATTCGGGGAAAACAGTTAATGTTTGCACATTTTTGGACTTTCGGACCTCCTCGCAACAAAGCTATAGCTACGTTCTTACCTTGAGGTAAATACTGTTTTTTTTTAATAAATATTAGGTTTTCTTACCTTAAGAAGAGACAAAGGTGCCCTGTGAGTGTTCTACCGGCTCTACATTGGCGAGTGTGCGCAGTAACTATTCGACCTAATGCCTATCTCGTTTTTACCTGAGTGGAGGTAGTAAACGAGTATGCAGAGCACCTGATGGTACGTGGTTACTACCGTTCATGCACACTGTAACTATTCTATATAGAACAAGAGTCACATCTAAAGTAGAGCACAGATACGTCGTGATTCTTGAGGATTAAGATGATGACCTTACATAAGTGAGTTAGAAACTAAACGTTTTCACTGGAATGCCAGAATTGCTTTACACTATAAATGAAAGTGGCGGTGGTATATTTCAGATTGAACCATAGAAATCCTATCAACCCGTTAAAAATGGCATAAGTTAATACATTGGCAATTTGTGATTGGTAATGCAAAAGTGTAGACAACGGTGGCTATCTTCCAACAAGTAGCCTTTCTGTTTCAACGCTAGATTTTATTTCATAAAAAAATATGGCCGTCGTGGGTATCCCGACAGAAATGAATGATTATTGAATATAATTTTAATAAATGAAAATCGAAAAATAAAGATGGAAGAAAATAAACAATATCAATAACAATTCAAGAAATATAGAGTTTCAAACATAGGAAGGTGGAAGTTTCTAGCTTCAAAGGCCCGTTCTAAATTTAGAAGCCATTTAAAAACCAACGGTATATTTATTACTCACTTATCAAGCAGAACATGATAAAAATTTAAGCTATTTTTTTAGAGATTGTATAATATACAATTTTAAAAAACCGGACACAGCATCTATACAGTAAAGTTAGGTACATATAGACAATTAAATTATATTTTGATATATTTACTAGAATCCGTTTGAGATCTAAATGTAACATAATTTGCGGACGGGCACTGCCGCATGTCAAGTGTTGTTAAAATGCTGGAACAAGTGGCTCAATTTCGTAGCTCTATGACTTTGTACGTAGACCGTAGAGCGAGGCTACGACAGGCGTGAGCGGTGGGGTGACTGGGGCGGGAAGCATTAGTAGGGACGCATTGCTTACGCCATGCGCCCGTCTTGTGTTACTTGACTCCCGTTCCGCGATCGTTTCCGTGGGCTACGTCTATGTAAATTAGAGGATTGCGCTATACTAAGGCGGTAAGGACTTTGATTATTTAACGATAACAAATATTGTCTTTTATTTCCGCTTTTTAGACAAATACCATGCTTGAATTTAGATTGTTACTATTTAGTTCCGAGTTATGAATATTATTTTAAGTTTTGTTCACATATGTAATAAGTAAATACAGGTTATTTTCGTAATAGTTTAATGCAAACGATCTTATGTTAAATTTTTAGTCAAAATGTCTAGGTTATTTCAAAATACATATTAAATTAGTTCGTCCGATGACTGATACACGATAGTTAGCATAGATTATTAAAACAATGGATACTAAGATAAATTTAAAATAAATTAAATAATTCCAAACTCCTCACTAAGATTGCAGACGACCACGGAATAGTTTCGCTCATTAATTGTGAATATCCCTGGGAATATTGTCAAGGACAAACACAAAATTTATGTAACGGAATGCGGAATTATAAATATCCGTATAATTATTATGGTATAATCGTATATAATATTTTAAAATAGAAATGTTAAAATAGAATAGACAATTTTGGATCGTTAACATAAAATATTTATGTGGCAGTACGATATACATTAATATAATTTACGCTTTAGGCGTTTTATGTTAGCATTTTTGTGCTGATTATATTAATTTGTTCAAACCAGATTTTTTTTTAATTTTCCAATATTGCTACTAATTTTAATAAAAGCTCTACTACTATTATTGATCAAGAATCATGCATTTAATGCGAATATTCAATAATACGATTTTAATGTCTGCAAAGATGTTTAGTGAGCTATTTTTAATTAAAAATTAAAATTTGAGTATTAATTTACAAGCAAGCTTTAAATAATACCATCAAATAACTTAATGAGGTATCCCGATATTTGATTCTATATTATATATTTTGCAGTCCGTGTGTTGCTTTTTGCCGTCACAAATGTTTCACCCTATATACGCCTACGACTCGCTTCCCCTTTCCGCATTATAAAGTCTACTAGTCTGGAACTATTACCGTCTATCACTTTTTTATTCACAATTCTCCTGTCACTGTATATTATCTACGTGTTATATTGTACCTACTACTGAAATATTATCTGAATCTTATTTCTATGAAACCTTCATTTTTTACTTCTCTAGACACATGTTATGATAAGTTACTTAAAAGTTCATTACTTAAATAAAAGTGAAGAAAAATACTATTATTATTGGCAAATATTAACACTATACACGAAAGACGAAAATATATGTATATATAAAAAATAAGTCATATTATGAACTTAATACAGGTCATAATCTATATAAAAATATTTGGAATATAATCATCCTAATTACATACATAATATATACATACAGCATTACATAAATTTAACATACAATTTCAGATATTATTATGAAATATATATCCATTTTATTATGAAAAATTCTCGCTTGAAATAATTGACAATTTAACTGCTAAAAATGGTTCATATGAGAATGGGTATTTTGTCATAAGGAATGATACAATAAATGTTTCTGACACCAGTACGAAATATTCTCAGTTTCTTACTGATAAAGCAAAATATTAAATTGAGCTCACCACGATGTCGTAATCACCCGAGCCTTGGCAATTTTCGCATTCGAGCAAAATCTTTGTTTTTGTCCAGAATTTCTCCTGTGAAAACATATCTTACATGACATTTATGTTTTACGGTAAACGTAGTAAGTAATCGCATTAGTACATCAATATATATGGTTACTCGCATAGCATAATTTTAATGATACGAATGGTAATTAGGGTCTTATTACATTTTAAAACCATCATGTGTCATAAACATCTTGCTTAGACATCAAGGAATAAAGAAGAAATGAATGGTGTTTTTTGAGAGATACGAAGTAAGGAGGCTGATGTGAAAGTATTTTGAGTGCCTATTTCACGTGAAGGCACACCCTTGCGAATGTTTCTAAATTTCTAAGTTAGCGTTATTATATTGTTTCTAAATTTCTAAGTTATAATAAGAGATATTTATGATATGGTAGAAAGGATGTTATTTTAATCATGTTTATTACCGTACCTCGGAACGCATAAAAGGTTGAAAGTAATGTAGAATAAGCGTACATCATGCATGAAGCCATCGTCATAACTGTCTGACACGTTGAGAGTTTTGACTTCGATTCCCAGCCGAGCAGACAACTAATTAAAAATAATGATTTTTGTTCTGGTGTTTGTATATTTATGAGTCCATGGCATTTTCGACAGAGAAATCGTAAATGGATATAAGTGTAAAAGGTATTATTTGTTACTCTTTTGTTTATTAAAATTAATTGATATGAAATAGAAAGCAATACTTCACCTTTATAATTTACTGTACTGCCCTGGTAAAGAGAATAAACGTAAGTTCTGAAACGTAAATTTACAAATTCGTAATTAAATAGAAAAAGCATGTTAAATTTCTGGTTACTTACGATCTACAACGTACGTCATTTCTCCTTAGCATCTCAGTGTACTTTTCTTACTTTAATGTTATCTTTGAAATGTTTTAAACAACAGTAGTAGGTAATTAAAGTTTTCTCGTTATTGAGTAGACTTACTTTCTATACTTTCCATTATTTAAAACAAAATATCTGAAGCGACCTGATTTTCCCCCTGGGTGTATTTCCATCACAAAGGTAATTTTCTTTTTTCCCGACTTCCGAATTCTCCATTGTGTCGCTTTGTTTTTATCCGCCAATACACTACAAATATGTGTAGTTTGGAATATCGTAGCTGAAGCGAGGTTCCTGTTATTTGAATAAAAAATAACATGCATATTTATGACAGTCAGATTTTCCTATAAATATAAATATTTTATCTTAAATAGAATAAAGTAGAGAGATTTAACGGTGGCACAAATATTTTCCTTTATTTACCCTGACACTGATGTACCGCTGTTTTTTTTGGTTAGAAAGTTTTAAAGATAATTTACTCTGGGACATCCCATATTACTTCTCAGAAACAATGCATATATAATTTACTTTAGATAGGGCTCTTGTACTATATGAAATTCATTACAAACATCCTTAAGCGGCAATAACCATTTACGCATATTGAATAAGCTATAAAAACATAAACCAAACAAAAATCTTGCGAATTACTATTTAGTTACTTGCATTAAGGTACAATTAAGATTTAATATTCAGTAAGATTGCATGCTTATTTGCTATTTTTACCAAAAATTTGTATATATATATATGCATAATCAAGAATCATATTGTATTGTTTTCGTAAAAAAAGGCTTCTGATGAGTACCACGAGGTTAATGTGCACACTTTCGATCTTTCGTAAATCTCACTCGGTTAGTGATGGAGTTTTCCATTTGTTCTAATTTTACCCTAAATGATTTTCCATTAATTAACCAAAAAACATGATCATGCATAAAGTTATAGTATATCAATGTTTTTTTCAGTTATATAATTTTTTCTTAAATCATTATCGCTTGTACTTGAAATAAAAAATAACCTTAGATATATAGAAAATTTTACCCTTCTTGTTACCAAAAACATACTCATTTCGCTTCTTATACCTATATTTATACCTTATATTTATACCTATAAATAGCCAGTACACAGAAAATAATTGTGTTGTTATAAATCAAACTATTATTCTTGCCTGTCGTTACCATATTGCCCTTAAAAATATTTTTATGAAATTGTCTTCTCTGTAGGCTACGCGATTTCACAATTACAATTAAACGTTATTGTACTTTAACAATTATTTATGCTTTTCAGATGTATAATATTCAAACGAATATTTATATAAATATAAAGATTCCACCTTCTGTTGTTTAGGTTTATAATAAACACAATCATCTTTAATTAAATGAGGTTCATGTTTTGAATAATGTTTACTTGATTAAATCGTAGCGAGTTTACTCATAGATTCTGTAGTAGCTTTACTAGACATATGTAATAAAAATATTAGTACTTAATAAAAATATGTCTAGTGACGATCAGTGGCTTTCCGACACGCAGAGATTTCCGGGTTTGATTCCCGACTTCTTTTCAGGGCCTGGTTGTTTGTGTTCTTATATTTTGTGTGGCGATATTGTCAACGATAGGGTGATCTAGTGTAGGGTTATGAGAGTTCTTCTTCTTCTTCGTCTTAACACCCTTGCTAAACGGTCGTGGTCATTATGATGTAGCGCTGTTGTGGGCAGATGTGATACGCCTCACAATCCTTCGCCATTCTTCTCTGTTTTTCGCAAGTCTAGCGCACTCAGGCAAGCCATCATCCACTGCTGATTTAATTTCGTCGGTCCATCTCATGGGCGACATTTCCCGCGGCCTAGTACCATTCATCCTTCCTTGATCAACAAGGCGCTCTATGGAGCCATCACCACGTCGGGAGACGTGTCCAAAAAACCTTAAAAGCTATGAGAGTAGGCAATGTATATATAGGTGAGTTTAAAAATTATAATGTTATCTGATAACTTAGTGCGTTTTGTATTAAAATTTTAACAGAGTTGTGATCTAGGCCAATTCTAAGCTAGAGTTCCTATATCTAGCGAACAACGGCTACATTGATGTTCTCTTTTCAATGACAACTTCACGTGGGTACTCTATGTAGGTCACCTATTTACGTAACGTAACAAATATATTTTCAACAGTACTTTCCCATCCACTAAAAGAAATGTATTGTTAGAAAAAGATATAGGGAAAGGTTTTCATTTGTAGAACGATCATGAAGCCTGCAATAACACTTCAGGGGGCAAATAAAGTAAATAGAAAATAAGATATCTCTAGTGAGAGGTTATTTAATGAAAAATGTGTATACATACGTACTAAATAAACAACTAAAATTTGATTTGTCGTCATTTGATAGGCTGTAGTCGCACACAATCGATCCGAAAACGAAGGGCAAAATTAGTAATATAGGGTTGCTACGCATTTTTAGCGTAACGATGTGTTAACATTTTCTACCAAGAGACTTGTTTGAGTAAGAGTATTATTAATTCTAAATACTAATATGGGACTACAAATGTTTTAACTTTACTATACAACATATATACGAGTAATTCATGTCTGTGAAAATCAGTCCAGCTGTTTCTTTGCTTCTGGTTTTTATGTCATGAACAGATGAAAATGGTATAATGCAAAACCTATACTTTATGCAAATAATAGGAATTATGTAATACAGAACAAAACACCGGGAAATTTGGTAAATTTAGGCCCGATCGACCTATAAAGATTATTTGCAAAGTTACGACTTTTCTGTTCATCCAAAGTCGTAATTTATCCAACAATCTTAGTTTGCGGCGCTCGCCCGAACAATTACTTGGGACCGAGGCATTAATAACCACTCACAGCGTTGTGGTTGTCGTTTCAAACTTCAGATCGTGAAGAGCAATCCACTTTCTCCTCTGTTTAGGAGTGATGTTAATAGTCTATTATTCCTTATGAAAACGCCTTCAGAGCTACCTATTACCTCTGTCTAAAAGCTCGCTTTTTCTTTGTCTATTTTCAAGAAGAAGCAAATTAGTTAAGACCTTGAACTTTCTCTTCCGTATGTTCTTTGTAGATTTCATCTTTATTTTGATTAAGTTTTTCTACTAACTACTGTTTTTATTTATTTTATTAATTATTCTCACTCTTTCATATTATTCTGAAAGACCATATCCAAATATTTAAATTCAAAAGATGAAGCAAATATGAGTGTTCTTGAGTGTTCCTCTCATCCTGCCAAGAAATATGTGGTTATTTTGAAACGAGAGGTGCCGACTGAATCGTTACCTACTGTTTTTTAATGTTATTTAAAAAAATAATAAGTTACGAGGTTAAGCTCAGTATAATTTGATACAAATTAGCTAATAATAAAAACAATAAAGACGTATCTTGCGAAGGCAGATTTCAGTATTTTTCGTTAATATAGCATGAAAGAAACGTTCGCGTCACCCGACATGTGTGTATTACCACTTATTACTTCTTGTGAAAGATAACTGGTGGGCAAAAAATCTATATGAAATTCTGAAACTTAGAAATGGAACCATGGTATGGGAACCAATGGGTTACGAATTAAATATCTTCATTATTTTTGTCTGAAGTGAGACCATTGAGACTGTTATAGCTTGATAGTTTGATGGCAATCGTTAAACCTTGTTGG
The DNA here is from genome assembly GCA_018251015.1 of Phocides pigmalion okeechobee. NCBI lineage: Eukaryota > Metazoa > Arthropoda > Insecta > Lepidoptera > Hesperiidae > Phocides > Phocides pigmalion. The sequence goes on from DWON01007132.1 coordinate 10,070, forward strand.
TGGCTCTATGGACGGTTTGAAAACTTCCAAAAAATGGGTTGGTTACTATAGGGGGCACCCTAAACACGCACTGGGTTGGTGTTATGGAGTATGCTTCATGCCCAGGAGTGAAAAGATACCTTTGACCAACCGTGAGATTGTTTGTTTTGCTGCCGAATATCATGTACAATTTTTTTTGTGTATCAACATAGAGTCCCTAAGCTAATTTATTGATTACAATCACAAATTTGTAGATTTAGCATCTATTCCTATTTTAGGTTTTTTCTTGAAGATATTTTAATTATTTTTAACTACCGCTTATTTGCTTTAGTCCTTGGAGCGTATATCAAAAATCCTTAGTTTGCTGATTTTGTTTGTGATTACCATTTGTATAAAGTAAACACCAAAAGAAATCCTTATACGCAGTTTTTGAAAATAAAGTGTTCTATTGTATTCGTTTGCATTTCCCCTAAGTTTCCCTGAAGTTACCTAATTATAACATGTAAGCAATTTAGGAACAAAATGTCATTTTTCATAAAAAAAATCATAACCTTAAAAGTCATTTTATCATTTATTATGTACATAATCATGAATCTATTATTAACTTTCTCATTTTGTTCAGTGGTTATTATTGAACTCCCACTTGAATGTTTATAACGGAATATTTTAAAGCAACGCGTGGGCATCTCCACCCACGGTTTGCCGACGACGATATTGATATTTTGATTCCAGTCATATGCCGCTTGAGTGCCTCACATCTTCCGTGCATGACGAGGACCTATGTATAAAATAGATACCTACATTATTATTATACGTTTGAGAAAGATACAGTATTTGTACACACGATTGTTACAAAACTACAAAATTTACAACAAAATCATCTGCGAATCGTGTGAGGGATTTCTTATACTTAACCAATATCGTTCATATACCTAAATTAATAATATATTAAGTCACCTCACACACGGTAGACATGACTACGGTGGGCAGTTAATCGATAAGCATGCACATAATTATTTCTAAATATGTACTTTAATTTACCTCCATCGGGACAGAAAACAAATACTTGTGCTAATTACACAGTCTTATTTCTAGATAAGAAACGAACTCACAACCATGATCTTAGCTGTGACAGTCACTTACCAGTTAAATTCTTAAGATCTTTGAAAACTGTTAACTAAGTTCTTTAACAACAAAAATTTAATTGGCACTTCACATGACTTCACATTTTCACCGGTTTCTATGCAGACGGTCTCGGATTCGATACCTAGATAGACAGTTTAAATAATATATGAAGATGTCTATTGTGTCTGTTGGTATTTGCTTAGGTACTTGTCTCTACGTGTGGGACTAGTAAGATTTTACTGTACTCAACATTCAATGTTGAATGAGATAAACGATGGAACATAGATGTTCAAACATACTTACATGAAACTAGAGCAATATTTTAAGTTTACTTTGTTACAATAATAGACATTAATGTTTAGCGTATTCTCATCACCTTAAAAATATTTTTAATATGCTTGGAGATTGGAAATTGCAATGTTGCCAGTGATATGACTGCCTGACCAGTGTAAGTGTCCAGAAATTTTATTCACTAAGCTATCATTGCTTATTATAAATAAAATAAGAACGATGATAACCCTATTATCTAGTAATTAAACCTGAACTTAATATCGTATAGCAGGTATAAACGTTAAACCGATACTTGAGACAGTTTCTATTTGTCATTATAAGCCTAATTTTACTAAACAGTAAATTGTAAAATCATTGATACTCAATTTTGATCAAAAACGATCTCATTAACCTAAATAAGAAAAAGAAACGGCATTTTGTAATAATGGTAAGCGTCTTTTTTCCACTTCGCTCTATTCAAGTTATATTTCTTTGAAAACAACTATGCTCATTTTCTGCAACCACTCCTTTTGAATGGAGAACTAGTTTTTATAGTTATGATCATCATATCAGTGCTAAAAGAAAAATGTAACGCAAAAATGTATGTACATATAAGAATTATACCATTTTTCACATCTTTCTGCCACCCGTTTCGCTAAGTTATTTGTACATTTTTTGTTATAACTAATAATTAAACTATAAATAATGTTAAGAACTCTAACAACAAAAATGGTTTAGCTGCACACAGAGAACTCTTAGGTATACAGATTCTTCACAATGTTGTTTTTATCTGCTAATGCAAATTTTAATTTATATGAAAAAATCTGGGATTAACACAGACGACAGATTTTCCTCTTTCCGTTCTAGAGATTACTGCGAACATAATCCAAAAATTTAGTTCATGTGTTAAGAGTTGTTTTGCGAAAATAAAATAACAATAAAATGCTAAACAAATCGGTACTTTTCTTGATTGCACTAAATATGTTCGTAGCAAAACTCGTAGCTTGTCGTAGCACGTGTCGCATCCCGTAGAGACGTACACTAGTTTATTTTATCTCTACTGTTTAACACTTCGCTTTTCGTTTTTCTGCTATTTTGCTTTAATTAAGTTCATGTATTTTATTTATGTCTCAATGAAATCAGCAAAAAGCTTAAGCTCAAAGATAAATAAGTTGGTGTAGATGTAGGTAGATGGGTAGATATAGAGAGTGATGGTATTTTTATCTTTGTTGAACAATCAATCCAATTCAGGCCGATTGACATAATAGCTGTCTGCAGTTGTTTTGTTCAGACAAAGAAACAATTTAATACTTTATTATAACTATTATCCTTTTTATATCTCACTGCTAGACACAGTTCTCTTCCTTCAGCTGGCAGATATCTGGAGCAAATTCCGCCATGCTTTTCCAAGTTAGATTGGTAAAGAAGTATAATTTTTTGTTTGGTACAAAACAATTCCATTATCCTTTAAATGACTCTGTATTGTTTAAAACGTATTGCAATTAGCGTTTCAGTAACAGAAGAGAACAAGTTTGAGAAAGGTAATGTCCAAATTATATAATTCAATAATGTTTGCGTTTGGCGCTGGCCACCACGGCCACGTGACAACTAACAAGGTGCCACAGGAACGTGACTTGAATAGCAATATCTTATCTTTTGTTTCAAACTTATAGGTTTCCAATAATACTTAAAGGGTCTTTGTGTAAGTAAAGACAAAATACAATGCTACTTTTGGTTTTCTTCTGATTAGACGAACTTTTTATCTAGATTTT
>DWON01007133.1:0-13213 GCA_018251015.1 Phocides pigmalion okeechobee
GTGGTTGTCCATGGACTGCAGTGACCACTTAACATCAGGTGGCCTGCATGCCCGTTTCTTACTCTTTCATAATAATAACAAAAAAACAAAATATATTAACATTTATGAGTTAGTATGCAATCTTATCCAATGTCAGTAAGTATTTTAACATTTGTAATGAGATATCTTAAATGCGACTTAACGAAGCCGGCGCGGGCTTCTACCAATAATAATCAATTTCCCATCCATAATCAATCGGCCACCACTTGTTAGATGGTTTGCCTAATGTCGAGGAACTTATTTCTTTTCCCTGCAACATGAGTTCCCTTAGTTTCTTCATATCTTTCAACTTTTTCTTTTTATTATGCAATCTGATCTCCCTTTGCCGCTCAATTTGCGCTTGTGCGTTTATAGCCGGCTCGTTTATAAACACCGCCGCTTCTGTTTTTGTTTCCATGTCGTCGGAATACCCGTACTTTCTGGGTATTTCGTGCATCATGTGCACCAAGTGATATATTTCAAAGTATAACGCTTGTATGAACTCTATACGAACGAGAGTGTCCATGACTGCATCGGATTTGAACATAATTGGTCTCTTGATGTGTTCTACCATTTTTTTGTATCTGTACGGTAAACACAAGAAAAATATTGAAGAATTTATCATTACATTAACAATTTTTCTGCGGGTTAGACAACTGCTGCGAATTAATTGACGTAAAGCGCTTGTGTCTTGTTCACATTTACTGTGTACGTACAAATCCGTGTGGATTATGGCCGAACACGTGCTGTGTTTACGTCGGCGCTACAAGACTGCGGGCGGAAACGACATCTTGTATTCGTAGATGCTACACGGATGCTAAAAAATACAATATTTTCTTGAAATGTCGGCGCATCTTAAGTGTAGGGAAGTTCCAGCTTAGTGCCACCTCCTGCAACGCTGACCTGATCTAATATATGAGCAACGGAAAATGATAAAAACTAACCAATAATTAATAAGTACCTTTCAATTATCTCTCCCATGATGTATCCCATCTCGTAATACGCACTCACTTCGAAGGTAAATCGTATGTAATTTATTTCTTCTATTTTTCTCGAACTTTCTTCGTAATACGATTCCATGAGACTCATCAACCGAGCGACTAGCATATCAGCACTCCACTTGCCACCGTAGGCATGAGTGGACCACCCTGAGCAGAAATATACATACAAACTATTTTAAAGGTAGAGAACAATAGTTTGACCGGGGAGGTACTACCGCCGTCATCATTTTTTATGTGAGAAAAGTAGCAAACGAGCATGTAAAAAACCCGAAGTTAAGTACTCGCTGTCTATCGATATCATTTTCCAACATCAAAAACGACTGAAATCGTATCTGTGCTTACGTTACTCCTGAGAACTAAGATGGTCGTCTCGATTCCACGTGTAGGTGAAGGTGGGAGAACTATAGTTTGAACTGGGAAGTACCATCGCCGCCCTCATAATCCTCTGTAAAGCATCACTTGTGTTTCGGTTGGAAAGACGCGGTTGACGGCTACACTTTGAAGCGAGACGACTATCTTAGTCCTCAGGAGTAGCAACATATGTGTGTTCGAGCTCGGATAGGATTTCATTCGTGTCTGTGATTGTACGTGGATGTCTATGGGCTGCGACTACTAACATGAGGTGTCGATTCGGGTAGATAAAGGTACTCATTCTGATTAAAGACTTACTCAGCACCGACATTGGGATATTATTTAAAAAATATTTAGAAGTTGGACCCGGTGCCTACGTCACCGTTTCTACTCTTGCCGAAGACCGAAGTTCCGTCCGCATCAATTGGATCGTGGCGGTCCGTCAATTCGATGCATTCTTACCACGCATTTAACACTTTTCTTGCGACGCGGATATACGTATATGATCGGGTCAGTATTGCGAGAAGCGGCCGTGAGCCGGAGCTTATTAGATTAGATTGAAGATACGCTGACAAATTACTGAAATATTGTATTCTTTAGCAACTGTGTATCATCTACGAATACACAGACGTAATGTTCGCCCCCAGTCTTGTAACAAAACAACAAAATCCAGCACTTTTATTCGTTAATAATCCACACAAATGTGTCGGTACAACACAGGTGTGTAGGAGCCGCAAGCGCGTCGCACTCAGAATTACACAGCAGTGTTGTAGCCACAAGGAAAGAGTCCCACTGACTCTTGTCCTTTATGAAGTTGGTTACAGGTTTCCATACGGCAGTGACCATTTACCGTCAGGTGGACTGCTCGGTCGTTTGCTACTTCCCTTATATAAAAATAAATACTTACATAATATCGAACAGTTTATAAGAAGTTGAAATAGAATCATTCTTCACTCATAACAGTTTAAAGAAATGCTAACAACCATGGCGTGTAATCGAAATCCAGGTAATTATAATATTTAACGGTAATAAAATGGTAGTAATTTTTTGATCGGTACTACAAATATACGATTTTAAACCGATATTATCACGGAATCCATACATTGTTATATAACGGGTACTCACGATCAACGATCCTTGATTTCTAATTGTGGATATTTCAATCGCATTGATCACGAGCCATGCAACTGGTTCCAAATATCGGCAATTAGAAATCAAGGATCGTTGATGATAAGTGATATATAAAACTTCTTTGTCACTTCCATCGATATCTTTACAAATAATAAAATTGTGACTGATCGCGTTTAATACATGGAAGACAACAAAAACCATCATTAGGGACCTTTACTAACGCAATAGCACAACAATACTCGTCTGTGCGTTTATACGCGCTAATTTTTTAAATGTAAGTCCATTATTGGCCGTCTGTTAAATCATAAGATTTATTTGGTATTTCAAAATAGAAGTGGATTTTGTTAAATAAATAAAACAATAAATCTCAATGTATTGCTGTAAGCTTCACTTAATATTTAGTGTTCGTTTAATTTCAATCGGTCTAAATACATATAAAAAGTTATGTCAATTTGAAAGTTACGGGTGTGAATACTTTTTGCTTTTTAAAAATCTAAAAATTCCAAAAATTTACGCCCATGTGACCAATTCGTGGGCAACGCTATTATATAACATGATTGATAGATAGAAGTTAAGTTCAATCGAGTACCATTACTGCCCTCATAATCCGCTGCGAAAATCTCGTGTTTCGAATGACAGCGGGACCGTGGTACCAAGTTGAAATCCCGGACCTCCATGAGAAAGCATCACCAATAGGCTATCACTACATCTGTGATCATACTTACCACTTTGACAGCGACGCGCATATGTATATCACATCGAGTCAGGATTGCGGGAGGCAGTCCTAACTGGAGGTCTTTTCTCTAGACTGAAGATATGCCGATAATTTACACAATTATTGTATTTTTTTAGCATCCGTAAAACATTTACGAATACACAGACGTTTCCTCTCGCAGCCTTGTTGCTCCGACGTAAACAGCACTTTAGTTCGTTCGATCCAAATTTGTCGGTACAACACAAGTGTTGTAGCCGCAGGGAAAGCGTTGAAAGATTTTTTGGGTTCAAACATCTTCATGAAAAAGCGAAATAAAACAAAACAATAGTATTATATTTTTTATTTTTACAACGCCTTACCAACATTTTACAAAAAGGCAAAATCACTCTTTTGAACTGTATAAGCGCTCGACATATTAAATTGTATCTATCATCATGAAAAAATCTAGAAATACCTCCAGGGGATCATTCTTAAATTACGTCACGTGTTGGCACGACCCCATGGTCTACAAAGTTTGAGAGGAAATATTGAAAAAAATACATTTATAAAGCAAAATCCCTACTACTACATAAAAGAGAAGCGTCTTCCTTTTGTGTTACTTTAACGCAAAACTATTTATTGTTATATACCTCAATTCTTGTACACAGTGCGCCTGTACCTCTGCTCTCGTCATAGACTGTATTATCACGCTATATTATATTAGAACTGAGCTATGACCAATAATATAATTAGGAAACCGCCTTTTTCAGCATCATTACTATTCAAAGTAGCTTTTGCCCGCATAAAACTCAATATAACGTAAGCTCTTTTTTCTCCCTTAGCGGTGCAATTTCCAAAATTCCTTTAACACCTTGGTTATAGCGTTCATATATTACATTGAGTTAAAATGCGGGAGGCGGCACTAAACTGGAGCGCTTCTCTGGGAGATGCGTCTACAATTCACAGAAACATTGTATTTTTGGCATCCGTATAGCATTTACGAGTACACACATGTTTCCACTCGCAGTCTTGTAACGCCGACGTCAATACGTACAAGTACGTACAACTCAGATTTGCCTCTAAACACACCTGTGTGTATAGAGGCAAATACGTTGTACCGTGTAATGCATAGCAGTGTTGTACTCACCAGGGAAAGGGTTAAGCTAATTTACGCTTTATCAAAGAACCAAATATAAAACCCATACTTGTATCCCTAACTTCAAAAATAATCACTTCCCTTAATTAATTGCATCCCCTATTTCAACCCATTAAAGTTTTATTATCGCAACCAAAGGTAACGTATGTCGTCACCAAAATCTAGTCTATTTCTTGTTCTTTATTGGTTACAAGTTTCCATGGCCAGCAAGATCCCTCACCATCAAGTGGGCTGCAAGTCCTTTTTCTACATTCATGTTATAAAAATAATATTAAATCATCGTTAAGTGCGTTTATAAACTTATTCATTTTTGAAACGCCTAATGATTTTAAACTAATATAATTGGGTCTTTTATATATTCCATTATATAACGGATACTCACAATTAACGATTTTAGTTAGAATATTGCAGACCAGTTGCATGGATCGTGGTCACGTCTGAACCCAGTTGCGTAAAAGACATTGGACGTGTCTTCTTTTGAAATAATATTTTCATGATTTATGTCTACGTTTACTCAGATTATTAACATAATTATTACCAAAGACAAATACGCATGTTTTAACGCCATTTTGACGATGGCAATAATTTCCATGTTCCTATTTTATTTTTACGTTAAAATACGAATATAGGTCGTCTGATGTTAAGCAATCGCTGCAGCCCATGGACATCTGCATACAACCTCCACCAGACCGCAGAACTATCCGAGTCCTTATGTAGCCGTGCTACTCTTGAATACCAAAACAGTACACGCTTGTAAGTGAAGATAACCGCACCTTTTTATAAGAGTAAATTGCTTCATAGCGAATTAATGTTTAAGATTATCAAAATTGAGCAAATTTTTAGTACCAAATAATGCCCTAATACTATATAATCTTAAATAATGTCGACCACCCAACATCTTAACCGTGTTTTAATTCCTAAATTTAACAACATAAAAGTGGTTGCCCATTCTCTATCCAATTAACAAAGCGAACGAGCAATAGGTGAAAGTAGCGACATCTGTGTACGGTACCCATAGGCTGAGTAAAGAATCAAAGAACACGAAGCTGTTTTTGTCTAACATAGATGGCGCTGTACATAATGTTATATTATTATGTGTTACATCGCGAGTAACTTCTTTCCACGCTAAAATATCACTGCTCTGTTTTCAAGAACGCGCCAAAATTTTGAGTTAGCCTTAGCATTGTCATTATAATATTTAATAAATTATGGTAAAATCTGTATAATGGGTTTTGTAAGCTAAGATTAAGCTGTACATTGGGATCGGGGAGGAGCCAATACCACACCCATTCTTACCATGAAGCTATCCTTGTGTATCCACCGTAAGTTGTGATTGCCGGCTCTTAAATAAGAGGCGATCATCTTAGTTTTAGACAAGCTCAGATAGGATTACGGTCCCCTTTGAGATGCTACTTCGGGTTGCAGCGATGTTAAGTACATTAGGTGGACTGCATGAGACCTTCTTACTCTTCTACTAACAAAACGTATCTATAACCGTAAAGTAACAGCCGAACAAAACCGAAACTAACCGAGTATTTCCGAACACCACTTCGTTTTGACAGCCAAGTATTTAGAACTCAAGATCATTCGTATATGATGTCATGTAAATACACATCATTGCAACATTCAGTACATGTACCCTAAACTAAAGTCATAGCCGATAACACCCGAATCTAGCCGAGTATGTCCGAACTACTCACGTTCCCTTTATGCTATGATAGCCAAATATATATCACTGAGTCATACGTACATATAGGACGTCACACTTGACTAGGTAATAGTGACGTCACTGACATCTCAAAACAGAACAGAAAGACAGTCGACCGTAACCGAATATAACCGAGTATATCCGAACAATTGCCTTTTGTTCCCATAATACTGTGACAGCTAATACTCACGAACAAAAGAATGAAAGACGTCACCTATTTATTTCTTGTGAGGTCACTAGATTATCCTCCGTCCATTAAGATCACGATCCTATAAAACATTTCCCCTTAACGTGACGTTAGTTTTTGAGTTCGATCTGACGTCACAAGATTATCCTTCGTCCTTCCTTTCACGTCATGCCTTTATAAAAACCTTCCCCTAAAGGTGACGTCACACTTTATGAGCTCGAATAGACGTAACAAGATTATCCTGTCTTCCATTTCACATCAGCCTCTCTAAACCCTACTATCGAAACGTGACGTCACAAGATCATGCCTCTCTAAAATTCGTCCCCCTGAACGTGATGTCACACTTTTTGAGCTCGATTTGACGTCACAAGATTATACTGTCTTCCACTCTACCGTCTAAAAAAAATACCCGCTAAACGTCACAATTTTTGGGTTCGAAGAGAAGTTACGATAAGCCCCCCTCTACTCCTCTTTTACGTCATGCTATATAAAATCCGTACGTAAAACGCAATTTACGAATGAACCCTTGAGGTATTTAGACTAAAAATTAAGTAACCTTCACTGTTTTTTATATAATTAATCATTCTACTTGAGCGCTTCACACGAATACAATTCCTCAAATATTTTAACATTTCCAATTTTAAATATATATTTTACTGATATAGAGACTGAGATATTTTTATTTATTTATTTATTTATTAAATATTCCTACAAATATTTTACAGGTAACAATAATTTACTCTGACGCGAAACGGTAGATAATAGTGTGTATGTACCTTACAATATAAACACTTATAATATCTCTCAATTTTAACAATATTTAATGTCGTTACAGACAAGCCGCCGTTGCAAAAGAACCGCGATACGTGAACGCGACTTAAAATCGCTGCGATTATAAATCGCACATTACGTACAGGCTGTGTGCCAGCAAGGAAAACTTAAATTATATCATTTTTAATATATATAAAAAAATCTGAAACGACACGTTAAGTTATCTGTACATTTCAATATACATAATATTAATTTCGCTGTCATAATTACTATAATTAACAAAGAAAATTATACTTTCCACCCGCACGAAAAAGATAATACTATATGCGAACAATTTACAATCAACTGACCTCATTATCATCCATATTGATAATGGAAATAAAATTTAACATCCACTCGAAAACCCATCGGCAGAGTCCGCGTACAGACGCCTCGTCTACACGCGACGTTGCGATTGAAAATCGCAAGAAAATAGCAACCAGTTTGAACGCGTACGTCTATCTGTTAGAGTGAGAAGCGTGTTTGTCGCAATCCTCCAAGCATCTGCAGTCTTCGTTTATAGAATCCAACGACATGAGACTTTCTTGCGACAATCGCAAGCACGCCCTGCATCGCGAGTCGACAGACGCGCCGCTTTGGGAGTTTGCGTCTTCGGACACGGACTCTAAAGACCTCAAACTCTCAACAGACGTGAGTTTGTACGATCGCCTGAACTCTGCAATCTCTTCCTGACTCATGTTCAGTGCTAGCAAGGAATCTCTCGCGATTTTGCCCAAAGAAGAACCCTTCTTCTTCTTTTTGCTTAAAATGGTGTCCATTTTCGCCAACGGGCTTGGCTTGTTAAGGCTTTCTGGCAACGATTTCGGACTGGAACCGCTGCGAGAACGCAACCTCCGCTCCGGAATATCACGCGGTGTGGTACTCTCGGGGACTTTGAAAGCGATCGTCTTCGTTTTAGGACTGTCCTTGTCGAGTTCTTCGCGTTTTGATAAATCCTCCAGCGAATTCGATTTCTTCTTCGCCCGCTCCGGTACTGACGTCATCATTCCCTTGATCTCCATGGTAAACACTTCAGGCAATTCCAACGCATCGTCTATTATCAATTCCGGTGACAGATCCAACAGTTGCTCCTTAATTTCCGCGTCTTTTAACTCCTGCGCTAACGATTCTTGATGGGACTTCGCATCAGAGATCAGATGCTCGGTGCCCGGTTCGAAATCTTGGTTTTCGTAAATCAGATAAGATAGCGCATCCTTTCCTAAATCAACGTTGTCCAAAACGAGAGCTTTCGCAACACCTTCGTCTTGTCGTGTTTCTACGATTCTTTCAGTCGGATCTACTATTTTTACATCGTCGATATAGGCTAGTTGTATGCAATTATCCGCGGCTTCGTCACACGTTTCGTCTATCGTTGCGATGGGTGCCAAGTCACTTTGAGTCCTAATTTCATCACTTTTAGGTTCAGATTTCTCTAACAAAGGCCCGGTGACTTCCCACACGGTGTTAACAACAGGATTCCTAACCTGTTTCTCTAGTTCGTACGCGAGAGTTTTCGTATTGCTCATACTGGATATCAAAGTGTTTTCCGGACTTATGTTTTCTTTGATTCCTCTAATAACCTTGCTCGGTAGCTTCTCTACCGATTGTCCCGTGTCCGGGCTTGTTTGTTTGTCTAACGTGTTTTCCGAACCTGAAGATTTGAGTACCGCAGCGAATGTCCTCGGCCGAACCGTTTCCACTGATTTCTCGTCTAACTTAACTTCTAAAGCTGTTTCTAACGCTCCGGCAGTGTCCTGTGGCGGTTTGTTTTCCACCGGGGCGGTTGGGGCATCGTATACGCTTTTATTCAAATCGTTGGGCATAATGAGATCTATATTATCACTCGCTCGCGCGCCGCCGCACGAGCTTGTGTCCGTATTCTTAAAAACTAAACATTTTTGTACTAAATTGTCATCGGTGGTTTTGTCGGTAACTTTAACTACGCTATCTATATCTCCCTCTAACGTCCGAACGCTCCTATCTCTATCTCCCTCTAAGGTCCGATCGCTTCTATCTCTATCTCCTTCTAAAATCCGATCTGCATCTAACGGGTCGCTCGGATCGTTTTGGGGGAAGGATTGAAACTCGCTCAGAGTGTTGTCCGTGTCAGTTGACGGTGTTTTGCTGTCGAGTTTTTTTGAAAACGACTCGTCGACGAAAGATACTTGCACCCTTTCGGATAGCGTCGAGTCCGTCGCCTCCGACAAGCTGTCTCTGTCTTCCTTATCCTCCTTCTCGCTCTTATCGCTGCTCCCCCACGTCCAGAAAGAACTCGTTAACGACGAGTCCTTCCTCGGCGGCGTGTTCGACGCCGATTTCTTTTCTTCATCGCTCTGAGATCTTGAGAAGAGACTGCTTGGATGTTGAAAAAGACTTAGCAACTTCTCCAAATTCGTTTGCACCTTCACTTCGACCCTCTCCGGCTCCGGTTTCGGAACGTGGAAACTTGCAGACGGAGCCACCCACGATATCTTCCGCATCCGATCCAAGCCTTTCGACTTCAACGCCGGCACATCCAACAAACTGTTCGCTCTCTTAGGCGATGACGTCAGCGTCTCTTGCAAACAATCCTTTTTGACCGTCTCTTTCAAACTCGAGTTATGCGTCAACGTGCCTTCATTTGACGATGCGTCTTCTTTATTCTCAGATGGATTTTGCAACGAGTATTCGATCCCGGAATCCGCTGACGTCACCATGACCTTTTCGTGTTTAGACTCGAGCGAGCTCATACTCGCTTCCAAACTTGATAAGGAACCGTGTAGCTTCTTTCCGCCAAATATGATAGGCGATACACTTTCGTTTGAACTCACAGAGGTGTTAAGATTGACAGGCGTGACGTCACTCGATTCCACACTGCTTTCAGCCGACAAATGATCTCTCCGTCTGTCCAATTCGGTGTCGGATTCACCCGACTCGTGTATCACTATTGTTTTCGCTCGACTATCCGCGCTGAGACTCTCCATGGAACTGCCGGATATTTCCAAGGACGAGTTGCTATCACAAAAGGCACTTTCCGGCTTCCTTTTCATAAGCCTAGAGACCTCTAGATCCGGGCTATCTAGATTGGATTCGCTTTTATTTTTCTTTAACATAACACTATCTTTACCTAAGCTACCAGGTACAACGTTGGACGCAAAAACGTCTGTCTGCGTGGAGTCGTGCCTAACCAACTTCGTCTTGCAAGTCAGGTCCTGCATCTCCTGGATCAAATTGCCCAAGTCCTCTGTGATCGCTACGATTTGTTTTATAACAGCACCGTCTCGTTTCACGCAAACAGACGCATCTACGTCATTATTACCGCTAATTTTATTTACATCACACTCATTTTGGTCACAGTGTACTTTGGCTGTATCGCTACAAACAGTCTCCCGTCTAACGTTTACTTGAACGTCCACGTCAACTATTTCCGTATCGCTCACTTCTACGCTACTCTTAACTAATTTCGTCTCTGTTTTTACCACTCTGTCGTCCCCTACGCGGGTGACCGTCTCACTATGAGACAGCTCTTCGGTTTTATCTTGAAACCTATCGCCGTCGTCACACACGGTGTGATCGTCGACGCTCACTCTAGCTACATCATTAACCCTACATTTATCGTCAATTTCGACAGATTTCCCTGTATCACTCAAAATCGGTCTAATATCCCCTTCGGTAACACTTATAACACTAGATTCACCTTTAACATCACTAACACTTTGAGAATCACTTGGTTTATCTTCTGTAACAGGTCCCTTGACATTAGTTTGAATATCAACTTTATCGGCATCAGTTACATTCTCTGATACTGCAGGACTTATTTCTTTTTGTAATACTGCAGTCTTAGTACATTTATCCTCTAGTACTGCAGTCGAAGTATAATCATCTAAGTTTGCAGTCTTAGTACTTTTATCACCTAGTACTGAAGCTGAAGAAGATTCATTTTCTATTATGTTTACTCCTACCACAGTCTTAGTGTATTTATCCTCTAATACAGCAGATTTAGTAGATTCAATTTCTACTTCTTGAACAATTGTTTTATCCTCTGATACTGCAGTCGTACTTTCCGATACTTCAGCATCAGTAGAAATGCCCTTCTCCGTTTTCATTACAATCACAGGTATCGGAACTTCTTCGATCACTTCTAATTTCTTTGAAGAATCTTTTTTACTTAGCAACAAAGTCGTATCGTCAACACTCAATTTGTCTGTAGTTACTATTGGTGTCAAATCTTCAGTAACCGATTTCTTTACTGTTTCTTCTGTAGGTATTACAGGATTTTCTTTAATAACATTTAATTGGTTAGACGATTCTAAACTTGGAACAGGATTAGGACTGACATCTAATTCATTACTTCCTATATTCCCTTCTATACTCGGCGCTTCGATTTTCGAATCATCACAAACATTACTTTTAGCGTTATATATCTTATCAGTATCGATTCTAGGCGGATCATTTACTGGTTGAACGTAGAACACTCTCTGCGGTGGCCTCACTATTAAATTCTTACTATCAATATTATTAAAATTATTATTTAATATTGCATCTGTACTCGACGTATCAATAAGAGATGCGCTTACCCCACCCTCTGTGTGCACGTCGGATTTATCTTCAACAGATTCTACTTTAACTGCGCTTACACCAGCATTTTCATCTACAATTGGGTTCTTATTAAATTCTGTCATTCCTAAAGTATTTACGCTACTCATTTCGGACATTTTAAGTTGAGTCCTCTCAAAATTTTGGAAGTTTGAAGCATCAGAATCGCTAGGTTTGCTGACAACGAACCTAGAATTACTGACTCTCCGCGGAACATTACCCAAATCGCTATCTGGCCGCTGTTTCGTATTCTCAATCGATCTATTGGCCATTATGTCAAACTCCGGGCGACTGACGATAAATCTCGCGACGTTTACCGGAGCGCTGCCGGTCATTGTGAATCTGTTTATAGCTATTTCCGAGTCACTTTTGACGCTGTCCGGTGTACTCGCTAACTCGTCGTCTCCGGTCTTCGCGGCACCGGTTTCGATGACCCCGGGGTCGCTCATCGCGCTGTCCGGGCGTGGGACCGCGAGCCCCATCGCTGGGGACGGCGGGGGCGTGGGATTGTATATCGAATCGTAGTTTCTCGTGACCGAAAACCTTGAAGACGGTTTCCACGGCTGAGTAGCTGGATGCACTTGTATTTTTGGTGGCTCTGCGACCTGCAAGCAAATAATATCTTTACATATAATAGAATAAAACAAAGTCGCTTCCCATCGTCTCTACCTAGACCTTTTAAGGACAATGGATAACAACGGATTTTAATACAGTTTTATCAATAAACACCAATTCAAGGTTGCGGTTGCATGTGGGTGTCCATTAGCTACAGTGTAAAATTAAACGGTTTGTATGTTCGTTTATTACTCATATACCATAGGATATATAGGTTTTTATACTCAACACGGTCCTCGCTTGAAACTAGGACAACCGTAGGTTTCAATCGAAACGTCACACAGCGGATTATGAGGGCGGTGGTACCTACCCGGTCAAAAGATAGTTATATAACATTTCAAGAATAATACTGACTTGTACAACTTTGAAGCGAGAGGGCGAGGGCGAGCACGCGGCGCGGGAGGCGGGCGCGGCGGGCGGCTCGCGCTCCGGCGTCACGCGCGTCACCTGCGGACGACATACTGATGTTAATCTACGGCTTTGCTCGGGTTATATATACTTAGACGTCCGCTAATCTTTATACTATATAGTTCATGACGTATTCGTCACTTGGAAATTATTGTTTAATAAACAATTGACTATAACTATTTCTGCTCAATTCGGCTTTTCTTGCGACGTATAAGAGCGGACGCTCGCGATAAAGTTTATAGCTATTGCTGTACATTTTATTATTTAAAAATTATTAAACCTTCATAAGGTTAACTTAATCATAATTATTTTACTTATTGCCATATTCCAATATAGTATAGCGTTATAAAAAGCCTATAAGGAGAACGGAGGCATACTCACTGTGTACAAAATTTGAGGTAAATTAATTCATAATTGGACAATGAATATTATTAATTTACAAAAATACGCTCCTTTATTTTGGATTTGGATTGAAATATATCATTTTAATGGTTCCATTTGGGACCATATCAACAACTGTCACGTTAGCGAAACACACATTTCATAGATAATGTTGTTA
>DWON01007134.1:0-13213 GCA_018251015.1 Phocides pigmalion okeechobee
CAAGTTTATAAGCCTTTTAACTGGCATTTATTTCACAATTACAAACAGGAAACATTAAGTGAAAGTTACATTTGAAAACAAGGACATGAAACACAAAGTTCATAACTCTCAATAATATAGTTTGATAACGCGGAAAATGAAGTAAAGCTGGAAAGAGCAAACCATCTTAAGTGGCTTTTAAAGTACGGTGAAGCCTAATAGAACTTCTGACGTACACTTAATCAAATCCAAGGCCGGTTTTCTTCGCTTGTGTAACTATCGGCAATCAATTGGGAGCGATCAGCAAATGAAAATAAGACGGGCGACCACTACGAACATTTACACACGGTCCTCACCTCAAGTGAAACGTTAAACAGTTCATCTACATATGTATATTATATATTACTAATATGTACATGTATGTATATATGTATTCATAAATTATTACTACACCATCATTATTACATCACCAACTGATCACTACGAAACATTTATAAGTTATATAGTAGGTCTACCTCCGCAGTTTTTGGACATATTGCATTAATCTAACGATAAGTGACACGCATATATACTCAAATTATAATTGAAACAAAGGAATTCTTGCAAACAGATATCTATTAGATACGTGAACGAAGGTCGCTGTTAAGAGCTCGGAAACACCATGGGAAATACAAAAACAATGGCAGATTACGAACATGGGCCGGTTAATTCCTGATACGCTTAGCAGAAACTCTCTCGAATTACATAATAATATTATTGTAAGAGGTCTTGCGTCTTCCCTTAATTAAAATGCATTTCTGAGTTTAAGAAAAATGTGTTTAGTAAAAAAATAGACATCGACGTACAACCACAAATACGACCGAAATCTTATTTGACCTCGAACGTAGATACGTTGCTACTCCTGACGACTAAGATAGTCGTCAGGAGTGTAGGTCTCTTCAAAGTGTAGCCGGCAACCGCACCTCTCCAACGGAAACACAAGTAATGCTTTACGGCGGATTATGAGGGCAGCAGTGGTACCTCCCCGGTAGAACTATAGTTCTGCTATCTTTACAATAAAATCATATATTATAGAAGTAATATAAGCTTTGACGACCTCACGACTCTGCGGTAACTACATCCATCGACTACACAAAGAATTTCACACAAAGATCCCTAAATCAAAATTTCTTTTTTTTTACATGAGAAGCGTAGTCAACGAGCATGGAGGCCGCCTGATGTTAAGTAGTCGCTGTAACCCATAGATACAAACCCAAACAGAACTGAATAATTTCTTAGCTGGTACATAGATTCATTGCTACTCCCGAAGTCGCCTAATTTTTAAGTGTAGCCGACGACCGCACCTCTCCAACCGAATCAAGAGTTGCTTTACGGTACATTATGAAGGAGATTGTAGTAACTCCACGGTCGCGCTACATTTCTACCACCAGTCTGTTCTATTTAGGCCTGGCTGTTTGTATGCTCAACTTAGTCTATCCATATCACAAAAAATTCTAGTGTAAAACTGTGAGTGCAAAAATGATTGACATTTCTTCAATATTCTTAAAACTATAAATATTATAAAGCAAAAATAATGTAAGTAAATGTAAACTCTATTACCCGAGCAAATCTGGTCCGGATCAACAGTACCAATATAATTCACACAGAGATGCGAGCTGAAAATTAGGATCATTGAAAGACAACGAGAAAGTTTGATTACATATTGTTAGAAAGTCGTAAAATGTCGGCTTTACGCGCGTTTCCGCTTATCATAAACTTTTTATATACGTACCTGGTTTTATTACAAAACTGACTGTTTCCGCCGTTTCGTTCAGATGGGGCTATATTTCTGAGTTTTTCCACATTTCTAATAATCTATTTTTGATTTATAAGAAAACAGAAAGTAAATATTGAGCCCAGCTTCTTTCGGGTAATAGAGTTAATATTTACTTCATTATTTTTCTTTCATACATGCATATAGTCGTTAAGCAAAAAACTCAAAATTAGAAGCATTTCATTAGTGAAAACCGCAATTATTTGTTAATGAACATTGTATAATTGAATAATCATAATCGAGAATAAACCATTTCAGAGAGTGTTTATTATTTTGTTGGCTGTCGTTCTTGTTACTTTCTGACATTTGTGGCTGATTCTGAATTTATCAGATCAAGGATAAAAATAATATTAAATTAATCAATTGCTGATCTTATTTTATAAGTAAAAAGGATAATGTTGAAAATGCCTTGTTTTATTAGTAAAGTAGAATTATATTGAAATTCTAAATATGTAGTGATGATATTTAGATGTTATTACGTTTTATTCAAATTAATTAATTCATTCAAAATTCTACGACTGTCTTTAAAAAGTCATTGACATGGACGGTTTTTTTTTTAAATGAGACTATGTTTGTGACCTTCCATATCGCCTAACACCATAAAGTTTAGTCAGTGAGATATTTATCTAAAAAATTAGAAAGTTTTTGACATCTCAAGATATTTTAGGTAGCATGTGTCTCTACATTATTAAATTTGATATCAAGAAAATAACTTCATCACTGTACATTCCTATTTTACGAGCTATTCATATTCTGTGCAGAGTTGGTCGGCGCGAACGGGATATTCCGACGAGGGACGACGAGTAGTTGCACTAGCCGTCTGCAGCGAGTACCGACGAGTTCGTCGTCTGCGTCAGTCCGACGA
This sequence comes from Phocides pigmalion okeechobee, assembly GCA_018251015.1. Taxonomy (NCBI): domain Eukaryota; kingdom Metazoa; phylum Arthropoda; class Insecta; order Lepidoptera; family Hesperiidae; genus Phocides; species Phocides pigmalion. Next base: position 2,658 of record DWON01007134.1, read on the forward strand.
GGCGGTGGACTGACGAATCCGACTCCGACAATGCGGTCTAACAGCGGCCCGCCAGTACGTGCACTTTCCGTGCGCACCCATTTCCATTGAATAACTTAATTGATGGTAGAACTGTATAGTTGAAGTACGATTGAAGAGGTGCCTCCGTCACCCTTACAATCCACCGTGTGGCTATTCTTATCTTAAAACTGAACGCATAAAAGCAAAGCGGACCTCTTAGTCTTCAGGAGTAGCATTGGTGACACTTGTTTAAAATGCATCAGATGTCCATGGGCTGCAATGACCACTTAACAACAAATGGGCTACATTTCCTGCTCATGCGATATAAAAAACCTGTGTGTACCTACATGCGCACGTAAGAAGTTATACTTCTTTGGCGTAACTAGATAAAAATCATTCTAAAAATTTTATCCTTCGCGTCATCTTATGTTTGTGGAAAAAACAAGACTAATAAAAGAAAAAAGATATTCAATGCATTGAAAGTAAGTTTTATTATAACGCTTTAATTACTTAAATAATTTTTATTTAAATATCACTAAAAATATTTTGTACATAACAAAAATAAATTAATTATTTTTAAGTATGTATCACCACGCAACTTGGAATTAACGAGAGTAATGTTACTACAATACTAGCTAATTTCATGGTGTCGGTTATTCGTGACGCTGTGGGCACGTCGTAAAAATTTACTCTCATCATCTTTCCTAACGCGCCAAAAGAAGTGTAACTTCTAAAATACTTATAACTTTTATTTTATTCAAAGCGCATACATAGTACGTACGGTCTCAAATATTTTTCACATGAACAATGTAAAAAGCCACCGATATCAGATATAGGAAGAATAGATAATATAAGTATTTCTGTGACCTTTTTGTATTTACTCGAATAAACTTTACATATAGTAAAATGATTTTTTTGATATATTCTATGGAACAACGATAGTATTTATATATGTATATGTAGCGGGTACAATTAACTGCTTTAAAGGGGTTGATATAAATATTGTATGACGAGTGTTTACTTCACCGATGAACTGTATTTCGGGCAAAAACTAGGGTTGCCTCAATGTTAGAAATTTTACTGGGACTGGATGTAAACAAATTAAAATGTGTCCTGTAGTTATTTTGGTCTTAAATACTTATATGTTTATCCATTTTTTAGTCTGTTATTTGAAAATCAAAATATTAGGTATGACTTTTAAAGAAACACAAAACAACGGTTTCAAATTAAGTCTTTGGTATTAAATTATAACAATTTAATTTCAATTATATCCTGTTTTTTAGAAATCCACAGGAAGTTACAGAGGCAATATTGTTTTAGAACCGCAATCCGAAACTTACCCCGGTATTTGTACATTTGCAAACCCTAGCTCGTAATTGTATCGAACTGATGATAAAGTTTGAACGATCTGAACGATTCGATCATTAAACCATGTTAATTAATTATGTAAACTTATTACTTATTTCATCACCCTTGTACCCAAGTTACATTAATTTACAAATGAGTCTATATTAAGGAGTACATTTTTATAAACGATTAGCGCAATTCCTATGTATCTGTACATAATGTGAATGTTTAATAAAATATATGGACTTAAAAGTTTTGTTTTTGTAACTCGTACCTCTGTTTTTCTTTACATTTTCGTAAAAATTTATCACGGAATATATTTAGTTTTACTTTCACAAAACCTTCAAATATATTAAAGGGCATTAGTAAAAACTTTAAAAAAGGTGAAAGTTATGAATTACGTTATTTTTGGTAAAACTCTGTTATTTATAAACCGATTATGAAAATTATTTTTTATTTGATTTGAAAGAGTACCTTAAATTTATATTGCTCCCATTTAAATTAAAAAAGGTCGTGAAGGTCGACTTTTTATGAAAAAATATTGCAAGAAATAATATCATAATGCATTTAGACTTAAGGCTTCCGCATTTTACCTCGCAGCTACGTTACAGAAAATTGAACGTGAAAAAATTGTAAGTAATAATTAATTATGATAATAACATTTTTTATGTTTTTATTTTAACCTGTAATATTTACAATGACGAAAATCTTAAAACTAATTATAATAAAAACCTAACCTAGACAATCTAAATATGAAGCAGTATAAATTGTTCACAAAACGATTTACCAAAAGACTAGCAGTATGAATTGTTTAAAAACCCATTTACGCAAAGACTAGCAGCTTGAATTGTTCACAAAATGATTTACCCAAAGACTAGCAGTATGAATTGTTTACAAACTGATTTACGCAAAGACTAGCAGTATGATTTACGCAAAGACTAGCAGTATGAATTATATATAAACTGTTTACGCAAAGACTAGCAGTATGAATTATTTACAAACCCATTTACGCAAAGACTAGCAGTATGAATTGTTTACAAACTGATTTACGCAAAGACTAGCAGTATGAATTGTTTATAAACCTGTTTACACAAATACTAGCAGTACGAATTGTTTATAAACCTATTTACGCAAATACTAGCAGTATGAGTTGTTCATAAACCTGTTTACGCGAAGACTAGCAGTATGAATTGTTTATAAACCTGTTTACGCAAAAACTAGCAGTATGAATTGTTCAAAAACCTGTTTACGCAAAAACTAGCAGTATAAATGGTTTTTAAACCGATTTACGCAAGACTAACAGTATGAATTACTATTGATGATTAGTGTAGCCAGAAAACGTAGTAAGAAAGTTTATTATAATTTATAAAGTAAGCTTAGGATACCTACAAACTAATTTGTGTGAAACATCGCGTTCCCAAAAGCGCTCTTCTCCCGCATTAAACTTGTGGTTAGTTTACGACTGTTGTTAAAGTATGTTATACCGAGAGAGAGACATACTCTTTATATTTAAAATAAATAACATAGTTAACGTCATTTACTTTAAATAGAAAGAGTATTTAATCCTAAAAGAAATCAGTAAAACTTAGTTTTATGACCAGTCTACTCTTAGTGAGAAACAAATATGTTATATGTAAGAATGTACATGAAACGTCATAGTTGGATGGATGTCTACAAGTAACCAAAATTTCATATAGACTGTCACGAATGCTCACATGCGCTCTCACATGTTTAGGAGGGCACGTTAAGCATGCGGTTCCCGCAGTTGTCGATAATTAATAGTCAATAAACCTCGTCGAAGATTCATCAATTCTTTGTAAACATCCGACAAAAAGTCGGTACCCGCACATCCACCAATAAATGTTGAAGCAGCGTAATAAAGTATAGCCCAGACCACGCCCAGTTAGGAGAGTAACATGTGCCCAGCAGTTAGACTTTTAAAGAACTGCGCCTATTTCAAAATATTTAAGTAATATTAGCTAATATTATATTTAAGATATTTATACATCCGTTTTTACGATATTAATTTAAACATTTTATGTTTTACTCTGCTCTTGTATTTCAGTTGCAAAATTCTATGAATATTCATATTTAAAACGGCGTATCATGTAGTTCAACACTTCATTTTAATATAAAATAAGGAATTATATATTTAAAAATGATATATCATTATCAAAAATATTTCTTTCCTTTGAAATTAATAATAAATCAGAGTAATATTCTTGTTTCGTTATAGTTTATTGGACACTTCAGAAAATTTATAGTTAAAAAAACATTATAATTTGATACGAACGTTCCCGCGAAAACAGAAAAACATTTTAGTATCGCAAGTATAGTTGACGTTGACAGTTTTATTTACCTACCACATGTTTACAATTATATTTTTATGTGAGTTTTTGTTGTTCAATACGACCTCTTATATATGTCGTCCATTTATTTATCCTTCAACCTTTCCAAGTCCAACCACTGCTTACTGTAATTGACACTGCAATAGGGCCTGTCACTTTTATTTTCGAAGATTAGCAAGCAAGTGTGCAAGTCACCTAATGTGGAATTCTCGCTGAAGCCCATAAACATCCACATCCAAATACAAACAGAGCTGAAGTAATTCCTTTACTCGTATGTTAAAACGTTACTACTCCTGAGGACTAAGATCGTCCCTTCGCTTATAACAAGCCGGCAACTACACTTTTCTCGAAACACAAGAATAGCCTGACAGCGGAATATGAGATTTCAGTCGTTGAAGCCGATTTCACACTTTCACCCTTTTTACGATTTCACACTTTTTAAAGTCATCAGTGCATTTTGTCACAGGGTAGTTTATTATTCGTTCGCTTTGACAGTCGCCTTTCAAAAAGCCTTCCTCTGCAATTGCATAGTACGCTCAATAAGGCTGGTTCATCGCCACTTTAGCTTACAGATTTTGAGAGCTAGGTCTAAAAATTTAGTTCACAAACAAATTACATCTTAATGAATCCAGCAAATTCTATCTATGCTGTTTATTATCAAATCTCTCAATCCATAAAGCAAATGGTATAAGTTACTATAAGAAAGAATAATAAGTAAAATAAGTACAAATAAAAATCACTTATGTAATTATATTTTCAAGTGTAGTATGATGATACTGTTCATTACACAACAATAAATCAATTTGTCAAAAATTTCGAAAAGATCTCTCATTCATTGTTAATTTCTTAACCACAGGACTGAAACCGTTATTCAAGAATTTCTTTACTTGCTTGAGAAATATATAGTTACTAACTACATAGTACCAAAATAGAACCAAATAATACTGTCTAAAACTATTCGTTTTGTTTATGTAATTGCATCAGAACCTATCCAATGCCATCTTGTTAAAGACTTAGGACATAGTCGTCAGAATTACGGTAAGCTTTAATAGGTGATACAATTTCCTTTCGAAGAGAGAAACGACTCCTCTCACTCTGACTGCGACTGACTAAAGAGGTAACAAATCTTGTTTCGATTAAAGAAATGTGAGCAGGGCTTAACAAGTGTGTCGTCACTTAGTCCTCGAGAGTAATGACATATCGACGTCACTCTGACAGAAGTTCATCCTTATAGAATAATCCAGTTTCAGATTGAATATGGACGTCCATGGGCTGCAGTAACTACTTCACGGCACATCACCTGCTGACATAAAAACTTCTGCGTAAAAAACTTTTAAATTTGGTGTTTTTTTTTTATTTAAAGATACTAATCATATATTTTTTTGTTCAAATAGACTGTTTAAAAACCTAGATCCAGCTGTTTTAACATTTGTATCCCAAAACTATTAGTACAAATATTTATTTTAGAATACGCAGTATGCATATTCGTATAATCGTAAATCAATTCAATGTAAACTTTGTAAGATATACAAACAGTATGTATATCTTTGTTAATTCTTGTGTCTGAGTCTATAAATAAAGCGTACATTGTACGTATTTAATCTACCACATACACACACACACACACACAATGTGTATATATATAAGATACTTGTATTATTAATGTTAGTTATTTCATTAAATTTCTATTTGTAGGTTCTAACTTTGTAGTCAGAACTTTTAGTGGAAGATCAATTTATATTGTGATTAAGTTGAAACGTAGTAAATTGAAATAGTAAAAAAAATATAATTTGAGATGTAATATTAACTTAAACCTCTAGCTAAACATGATGACATTAATTTGTTTTTTTTTAATTTTGACTAACTACGAAAATTCATCAAATGTCAAAATAAACTTGACAAAATAACCTCAACATATAAATACATATACTCGTATTATAAAATTATTAGAAGTGAAATTCTAGAAAAGTTATAATTATAAAGTTAATTTTATTTAAGTATCATATCATTACATCTCCAACAAAATAGTTATAAGTTTTTTACAAATTAAATTCTATAAAACTGATTATTAAATATTTTATTTTATTTAAATATCATATCACGTAATAAATAGTAGAACGATCTTCATAATCAGCTGTTGTTTAGCCTTGACGATAATCTTACAAGCGCCTCTATTAGAGTAAGCTTAGCGCGTAATTAATTCTGGAAGACAGTGGAAAAGCGGTGACGCTATGTACAATTTTCCAGAAATTTTACCATTTTGATAACAGGTTTTTAAAGGTGGTAGAGCCCTTAGAGCTCACCCGGGGCGGCACCACCGCCACCCTCATAGCCACCAAATTCCAGGAGTACTTTGGATAGAAACAGATTAATGTCAGATTTAATCAGCGCCGGCGCCAATCTTAGCCACCCAGGCGCCTCGAGCGAGTCATTTATAAGTATATTGGTAGATAAGCAAGACAATCAAATCACCGGGTCTAAACAAACAAGTGGTATCGGCTGTAAGGCTGTATTATTAAAAAATAGACGTACGAAAACTTCTCTTTCAAGGGTAAAGGTACCAAATATAGACCTACACGCCCATGTATGATTGATGACCGAAATACCAAAAGCCTAATTTGAGTTGTTACTGAAATAGTAATACTCTCTCACTATTAGTAAATTACCTTCTCCCAACTGGCTGTGTTGTTCAGAAATGTTAGGGATTGTCAAAACTTTTAAACAAACTGAACTAACTTCGTACTACTTTTACCATGTGTCTGAGGCATCTGGATCAAGAAACTGTAGGTCTGTAACCCCTTTACACGGGAGTTTCTCAAAAGATTCACTGGTCCTGGCTACATACTTTGGCGACCGGTGCAGCAGATGGTCATCGTCTGGCAAGCTCTATGTTGGCTTAAGCAGTCCTCATTCCAGTGGCAAGGGAGACTGAGCTTTGCCATAATATGAAAAAAACCCTTTTTTTCTGGAGTTACTGATTAAAACCTTTGTTAGCATGAGCACTTATAATTTTTCATATGAGAAGCGTAACATACATTAAACATGACCGAAGGATTAAACATGACCGAAGCCCTATCTGAGGTAGTACGTTGATGCGTTGCTATTTCGGAACATTAAGATCAGAACTTCGCATCTAAGTGTCAGCTACACCGCACCTCTCCAACACAAACACAAGAGAGACTCCCCGGTTGAACTATAGTTTCCACTACTCTTAATATGTATTGACAGGTGTATACCTGATATAGGTATCTAAATCCATGTATGTATAGACTTACACATGCATAGATGAAGATATTTGATATTTAACGTCTTTTGCAAAATCCTGGTCTAATATTTATTATTAAGGATAAAAAACCAAATCCACGAATTTTGAATTTAGAGTTTTGTTCTTATACTTTCGGTATGCCTCAAATAAACATTATTTATTTAATTAAATCTGCAACCTCGTTCAACAGTAGCTATACAACAAACGTCCCAAGGGGGCCGGGATCGCGATCGGAAAACATTCCACTACTGTTAACACACGTTCAATTGGAGACGATTTGAACGCATCATTAATAATGTATGTCCCTAATAGGGTTTTCTTGTACATTTCATATAAAAGTAAGCAATTAATCCAATTTATATTTAGAATATCCACTCAGACTTGCCTATAAGAGAATGAATTGAGCAATTTTAATGTGGCCTTAAATATTTTATAGCTTATAATAAATACTACTACCAATTATATTCCATTCACGATTATATATTACTATAATTTTATTACGTGATAGAACTGGTACAATTCGACGGTTCTATCGCGATACCTACCTAGCGTGAAACAATTTTAGGGTCTCGGTGGGAAGGTGGGACTGTCAGCTCACTTACATAATGAGACGACCATCTGAGTTGCAAGGTATCTGTAATCATTTTAGGTGATTCTCGTGTTATGTTAAAAATTGTTACACATGTTCATGGGTGGTAATGACCACATAATGGCAGGTGAAGTGCAAGCTAGATTGCTTCAATTTACAACAACAAAATATTGTACTACTATTGTGTGTATAGCAACCAATTTAACTGTATTAATGTTGATAAATCTTACTTCAAAATAATATTTCTTACAGCTAACCTTTGTGAGTGTTTTATTTTCTTTGCTCCCTGAGCTAAATTGCTTTAAATCCAAACAGTTAGTAAAGTGAAATGAGAATAGCACAATACTCGAAAGAATTTTAAAGAAAAATCTTAACGTTGCCATATTTTTTGTTCTTAATACGTTTCTCTTAATCTTCTTATATTCTTTTTATTATTCTTTACAATTTCATTCAATCTTACCTGAAAAGTTATTATGTAGTAACTGACTTGCTGTTTACGTTCAATAAACAACTGTTCACTTGATAATTAACCACGCGTATTGTAGGAATTGCAAGTAATCGACACAATTAAGCGATGACGGGCCCAGTCAAAAGTTGGATGGGTGAGCGCTTGAATTTAAAAAAAACTTAAAGTAAACCTAAATATAGCAACTCCAATATAAAATAAAAGTACCTACCACTTATAATCTTTCACACAGATCTTGCTACTCCTGAGAACCCTCACAATAAGAATTGTCCATCATTTTTAATAAATGATTACAGAATTTTATGAGCAGTAAAATTATCCAGCTAGACAAACTATGCACCAGAATGGTATGGTGGTTAACTTACGAAGGTTAATACGAGTTTCCGAAATGATTAGTTTTTGACGTCAGGTATTTTTTTAATCGCCTCATAAGACTAAACGTTTAATACTAAAAAGTTAGAAACATGTTTAAAATGCTAATGGATATTAACCATTTTCGGTGATAATTGAAAAAATATGGGAAAAATTACAGCACAAACAAAATTATTTAAGTCTTGAAAAATAGTAAACATAACATAACGGATGATTATGGTAGCTATGATAATATTAATATTTCGATCCATGCATCGTAATCATGACGAGTACTTCAAATACATGCAAAATTTTAGCCCCGATCCATGCAAAATGTTAACAAAATTGCGTAAAGCGAATATCAGTTTTCAATATTAACATTAATATTACGATTCACGGATGATAATTTCGACTACGGATAAAATTTTGGCCTAATCCTCTGTCTATGCAACTGGAGCAAAACAATATCAAAATTTGAACACCGCGATTACTAATTCAGTATAAAATGTATTATATTAATTCTTGTCACGCATGTGAATAAGCTGTGTTTCGCTTTGTTTTGAATACTGAATATTACTAATATATCCATTACATTCTAAGACGTAACCAGAATTTACATATTTTCATCGTATTTTCGTAATTCGTAATTCGTACACATTTTATCCTCTTTATTCTACCACAATTTTCTGTTAATGTTTGCAAAACGCTTGCAAAGCCTTGACATATCAAAAAGTTATTCACATTTTGTTTTATGAAATGGAAATAGGAAACTAACATGTAGTCTACTTGAAAGTAAGTTTGTTGCCGCCCATGCAGCAAATTTACATATTTGTATACATAGCTTGATTACCATAAACCATTTGGGGGTAAGATGCCCGACTCCATATAGAACATGAGTTATACTTGAAGTCGATTCACTTATATTCCACTTTTAAGGATAAAGATAGCCTCACGTAACCAACAACCACGCCCTCTCACCGAAACTTGAAGATGACTCCACAGAATTCCGTGTAACAACATTTTCTTTATATCTATCCTTAAAACCAAAATTAATTCTTAAAAGAATACGCCCTAAACATATTCCTTTACGAAGAGTTTTTCATAGATAACAATAATTCACGACAATTAACTTAACTTATTAACAACAGATTTCGAACGAAAATTCTGCTTGAAAAACTATACGCCCATTAGCTGGGCGAAAAAAGAGGGTTATTTAAATAGAAACCCCTTAATAACAGATTACCTTTCACCTTTCGTCCATGTAGCGATAATGGTTTCCGAGTAATTTTTTACAGCTATTTAGCTGACAATGCTGATACGAACGGACTGAGCTCGAACGTAGATACGTTGCTACTCCTGAGGACGAAGGTGGTCGCCCTTCAAAGTGTAGCCGGCAACCGCACCTCTCCAACCGAAACGCGAACTAATGCTTTACGGCGGATTGTGAGGGCGGCGGTGATACTTCCCCGGGTGAACTATAGTTCTCCCACTTTCAAAATGATGTTATTATGGTTCGTTATTGAGCCATTGAACTACGGACTTAATTAAAACTTAAATAATGAAGTTTTTAACTTCTATAACGCTGACGGTTTCAATAAAAAATGCTTTTGTGGACAGGATTTGTCTTCGGAACGACACAACTACATATATTTCTTCTACTGACAAAGCAATGTGCAAAGATATTATCACATGTTCCAACTTAGTTCTAAGAAACGCACCTTTTATCGACATAAGATATGACTTATCTTGCTTGTAGTTAATTTGACCATCCCTTGGCTTATATACATATGTATACGTATGATCGTTAGTCTATCATTAAAACATAACTTCTATATCCACAAAAAGTAAATCATCTTTTATTTTAACGATATTATTTATACTATATGATTATATTGAATTTGAGTTATTTGAAATAACATATTCGATACAAAGACAAGATCAAAAGAAATTATGGTAATCAATGAGATATTGAAGCATTAAATATGATATTTAATAATTCAACATAATTCATCGCTCTGTTAGTCAAACTGTAAGTACCATAATGGTAAATATTATGTCAATGAATTATAGATATGGCGTACAATAGCAACAGCAACTCTATAACTCAACTCAATATATATATATGTGTGTGTGTGTGTGTGTGTGTGTGTGTGTGTGTGTGTGTGTGTGTGTGTGTGTGTGTGTGTGTGT
>DWON01007135.1:0-13212 GCA_018251015.1 Phocides pigmalion okeechobee
GATTGGACGTGGTTGTCCATGGGCTGCAGTGACCACTTAACATCAGGTGGACTGCATGCCCGTTTCTTACTCTTTCATTATAAAGAAAAAAAAAGAATCAGCATGAAGTTAAATCTTGCTTTTATATTTTTTATATTTATCCAAGTCATACATAAAAAGGTGGGAGAACCATAGTTCGAGCGGAGAGGTACCACCGTCGCCCTCATAATTCGATTATTTGACACAGATGTATTAACAGTAAAGAAAATATATGAAAAGCAATAACCGAAGTCTTTTTTATATTGAGTTCATATGTTTAAGTCATTACCAGGTTATGAAAGTTGGAAATTGCACATTTTTAATCAGAAATCATCATGTATTTGGAGAAGAGATTCTCATTGGTGGAATTATGACTAAAAGTTATATTATGACGTCGTGATATTTTGAATCTGTATTATAGAGCCTATTTTAAAAGTAGTTACGTAAACAGGCTCTAATAAAACTGATTAGCTTTAATATTTCGCAATTGAAATATTAGTTACGATAAAAGCTTAATTATACTTATTTTTATATGTATTTACACTAAATAAAAGTTATTGATCTTTGAATAAATTATAACTTCTACTTAAAAGTGTCAAATCTGACTCGAAGCGGTTGCCACCCGGCACCCGAAAGCGAGATTACTTATTGCATTGCACGATAACGTATAACACAAACGATTATAAACCTTATTTAGCTATAAATAGAGTTCAAGCGAGCCGTCTCCAAGTACCAAGTGTAGCGGGATCGAAATAAGAAAACTTGAAACGATGCTTTCACGGATCGATCGTGCGACGTTGCCGCTCCGTGCCACTTGCCGGCATATTTATTTTTACTGCTTGTTGCCAATCAATTATAGTAGCGAATAATGACACCTGTTCTACTGGAGATGACATCGTGCAAACTGCTTTTGTGTCGAAAACGTGGCTTTATTGATTTATCAGTAAAAATTACGACTTATATGTACCAATCGACACACGGTACTCACAAAACATGTAATTTTTTTATTGTAAAATATTGACATTATGATATTTTTTGGTACCAAAAAAATACATTTTGATGTGACAACATTATTTAACACGAATTGTATAAACAATAAAATAGTTACATTCATGTAATTTCTTAAAAGTTAAAGGTAATAAACTTATTACTTTATTATTCATTTGATATAATAATATGATTTCCGACACTGGGTGTTATGCAAGTATTTAAAAAAAGTTAGTTAGTTTAAAAACTTTTCTTCATGGAAGGAATTTGAGAATTTGGAAAGGAAATCTAAACATCTTTTATAATACAGTCGAAATGGTGCAGGATATCGTTTGTAATTCTTGATTTATGCTATCGACGTACTCTAAAAGCGTGTAATATGGGCCATAGGCATCTGTAATTTCATTTGGAATCAGTGTTACTAAAGTCCATCATAATCATAATAATTTATTTCTTGTTGGATAAGGAAACAAATATGATAGTACAAACAATTATTGGTTCGTCTCTTATCCTACCCTTTAAAGGTGTACAAAGAACCAAAGATTAACATTAAATAAAATAAAGTTAATGATATTAAATGAAATTGAGTAAGATTGAGTAAGCTTGTTTATAAATCAGACTTGTCATTAAAAAATCATTCATTGTATAATAACACTACCTAATCAAATGTATACTTAACTGATTTTTAAAGTCACTTACATTGTCAACTTCTGTAATGGCTCTTGGGATTTTAATGTATAAAGTCGGTGCCTATACCCATAAAACTTAGGCGAGTTTTTTCATACGAGTTACATGACATGTGCTCGTGTCGTGTTCTCGGGGAAAAATTGGATTCACCTAATTTTTCTTTATGAATATTGCGCATTCTAATACCAGCAAAGCAGGTAGAGCCAGTATATTGTATTTAATAAAGAAACGTTGGTATTCTTCAAAAATTAAGAATTGGTTGGTATTCTTGAGACCTAAGGTCATTCCAGGTAAGAGGTCTGCCACACCAATCCAAAACGCAGATAGGATTTTAGTCGTGTTTGTCATTGTACGTGGATGTCTATGGGCTGCGACTACTTAACATCAGGTTTGCATGCACGTTTGCTACTCTTCTCACAAAAAAAACACCAGTTTCGTTTCACTACATACATGTAATACGTGGTACTCATTGATTTTAGATTTTTGATTGCCGATATGCCGACCAGTTGTATAGCTCGTGGTCACCACTAAACTAAGTTTAGCTATAGTTGTATTTCGGTTAACAAGGTGTGGTTGACTGCTACACTTAAAGCGAGAGCATCCCGGTCCTCAGTGGCAACGCTACGTACGCTTAGATTAGCCCTGATTCAACTTTAGCCCTGTTTAAGGTTGTATGTGGTGACCTCTGCTGATTATTTCAGTTTTGTCGTATTAGCGACCAGGCCCAGCTTCGCTCGGGTCTCCACCTCAGATAGGATTTCGGTAGTGTTTTCAATTGTACGTGGATGTTTATCGGCTGCGATTACTTAACATCGGGTTGCTTGCACGCTCGTATGCTACTCTTCTCACCAAAATAAACCTGCGCCACGTGGATTATCCAACGAACGTCACAGAAAGATCTGAAATATCCAAAATGTGATATGAGATGTAAGCAGTTAGGACTAAAACTGTTGCTAATTACTTTTTAACACTTCCCCTGCGGCTACAACACTGCTGTGTAATTCCGGGCGCGACGCGCTTGCGGCTCCTACACCTGTGTTGTACAGACACATTTGTATGGATTACGGCGAACAAAAGTGCTGATTTTACGTCGGCGCTACAAGACTGGGGGAGGACATTACGTCTGTGTATTCGTTGATGATACACAGATGTTAAAATATTTACGGTTGTCTCCCGCAATACTGACCCGATCATATATATATCCGCGCCGCAGTCAAAGTGTTAAAGAATTGAAAGCGAAATATGTGTATACATCTAATTTTATATATATTTAATTCCCGCCTGTCAATGATTCTGTTAGTCGGTTGCAAATGACGTCATAATATGGATAGAATTAGAGTTGCCACGTTATTGAGAACACAACCAAATTTAAGGAGCTCCTTAATGTGGACTTGACAATAAATCAATAACTGAAATAATATTCATCATACACATTTATGGTAATGTATACCCACTTCATATTATATTATGTTTTTAAAGTTATTCTTAATCATTCCGTAGTTAATATTAGGTTTTCTAGTCATTATATTAGCATCGCCGATATTGATTCGTTTAAAGAAATGTTTTAGTTATTTTTAAAGTTGCATACGTTATTTTAATATTACCTTATTTAAGAATTTGAAATTGTGAATGAAAACATTACACTAGTGACATAGAGAGTTAACCACGTGATCTAGAAATTTAAATTGTCTATGCCCAGGCACGTTCAATGCCTGCAATCCAGTAACAAATGATAAAATTATTTTAGATCGTTTGGCGCGATGTCAAGACTTTAACAAAAACAACATCCAAGGCAAGAATCGATCGAAAGATCGAGGCAAGTTAACACTTTGACTGCGGTACGAGTATGAGTATGAGTGCGGTGCGGTATCGAGTCTCTTTTCTCTAAAATATTTACTTTCTATATGCCGACAAATCACATAACTATTGTATTTTTAGCATTCGTAAAACATATACGAATACACAGACGTTCTTTCCTCTCGCAGTCTTGTAGCTCCGACGTAAACACAGCACTTTTGTTCGCCCGTAATCCGTACAAATTTGTCGATACAACACAGGTGTGTAGGAGTGGCAAGTGCGTCACGTCCAGAATTACACAGCAGTGTTGTAGCCGCAGGGAAAGTGTTAAGAAAATTATTTTATCTAACTTTTGCAAGGTGTCAAAGCCTAATTATGTGGCCCTAGAATATAAACACAACATAGTTTTCCGAATTTCCTTGTTTATATGTGAACATAAAATGTTTTCGAATCGATTTGTCTATTTTTTATAACGCGAGATATACTTAGTTCATCATCCCAGTCTTTGATGTCCACTGCTGGACATACGCCTCCCTTATATATCTCCAACGAACTTGTGAGGCCTGCGCCAAACGAACCCCAGCGACTTTTATGAGGTCGTTACATCTAGTGGGGGGCCGTCACAAATCCTACAGAAGATAAAATTAAGGAGAAAAAGCATATTTATTATGGCAAATGTATGGATTCTGCTTTTTTTCTTTTAAGTGCAATATAGAATATTTGTACAGTATTGTATTGTCTGATATGAAGTTAGTAAATTATATCGTACACATTAAATGTATTATGTATTAAAGATTGTGTTTTTTATTTTAGGACAGTTGGGGGGCCATAATCGTTCATGAGAACTATTAGATTAAATTGGAACAAGGACTCACAACAAGAGCGTAACCACTGAACTTGCCTTTATCAGATGTCAAAACATAAGGCATAGACAATTTTGGCAAAGAACATTCGAATTGTCAAATTTGAAAACAATGGTTGTTATTTAGCTCCATTCCAATTTTGTTAAAAATATGGATCCAAATACACGAATACTATACGACTTGTGCGATAATAACAAATATAAGACGTTGACATCATTTCTAGATCGTTTCGATGTTCTAATAACACGCGTAATCGGAGTAAAATATGCAGACGTCCTAGATATTGACAAAGATTTTCTGAATGAAATAACTACGTTTCCTAAGACCGAAGCCATTGTAGATTTTGGTAAAACGTTGCGGGATGTAAACTGTGTAATTTTGGACGCGAAGAACAGACAACATGATTTGTGGTTGCGGTGTACGGGACCTCAAGAATTACGTGTTACTGATTCAAGTGTACAGTGGAGCGTCCAAAATCGTGTTTACAGGTCGTTACACGAAGTAATACGCGCGTTTAAGAAACATGTAGAGAGTCTCGAGCATTACTTCTACGTTCTTGATAGGATACAGCAGTGTTGTACTGTCATGGAGCCTGTTAAACCTACTTACAAGGATGACAAGAGGATAATTGTTTTAGGTTGTTATTTTTGTTGTGTTAATTTATTGTTTTTTTTCATAAGAAAAGTAACAAAGGCGCGTGCTCTTCAAATGTTAAGTGGTCGCTATCCATGGATGTCCACGTACAATCTCAAATTGCACTGAAGTCCTTATTAAGATCATATATGGCCACTTTTGTCAATTGTAAGTCAAAGCTTAAATTTGGGGGAAATATAGTTCGACCGGGGAGGTACCACCACCGCCCTCATAATCCTTTGTAAAGCATTTTCTGTGTTTTGGTTGGAGAGGTGTGTTTGCCGGCTACACTTTGAAGCAAGATGACCATCTTAGTCCTCCTGAATAGCAACATATCTACATTCAAGCTTAGATAGGATTTCAGTTGTTTGTGGTTGTATGCGGATGTCTATGGGCTGCGACTACTTAACATCAGGTGGTTTGCATGCTCATTTGTTACTCTTCTCACATAAAAAAGCCAGCAATTACATGTTTCTGCCTGCTATTTCATGGTTTATTGTTGGGGTGGTGGTAGTTGAGTAAACGTCTGCCACCTTTCACATGTTAATTTTATGTTATTTTTTGTTTAATTTACATTTGTATTTTAGTTTTATTTCATAAGGTATATGAGATATATCTATTCTGTACACTTTGAAGTGAGGTAACCATCTTAGTCCTCAGGAGTAGCAATGCATCTACATTCGAGCTCAGATAGGATTTTGGTCATGTTTGTGGTACATGAATATTTATGGGCTGTGAGTTCTTAACATCAGGTGGTTTGCTTGCCAGTTTGCTGCTTCTCACATAAAAAACATATTGATAGAAAGATTTCAAGTGTACCCTCTATGAATATACACTTGGTCAATGTGGTCAACTGTGGCCTTACCCTCGTTTTGAGAAGAGTACCTTGTCAAGCAATGCGATAGAAATGCGTTGTTAATGATAAACTTTTCATCTTTTACAGTTGATAAAGTATGGCTGAGTGTCGAAGTGTCTCCTGATGGCAGTGCGAGAGACTTGCGTCTTGTTGGTCAATATAAGAAACAATATCCGCAACTTGAGAACTTACTGAAAGCTTGGGTACATGATGAAGATGTTGCGATAAATGTGAAAAGGATTATATGTTAGTATCGTTTTAAGGTCTTAGCACATATATCAACTCGGAAAGGGATCGTCACCATATCGCCTCGAACCGTTCAGTATTGTTTGTATGAAATTCCATACTGCAACACACTAATTGGAATCGAAAAGTTATCGCCTCGCCTTGGAACAGGCTCCGAACCGCGATGCGGTGCGTGGTCAACTTGCAGTCCCCGCGCTTACGTCTCTCCGTACCCGAGCTCACGTTTCTTCGTCCACCCTTGCCCCTGCCCCTCCCACGATATGCCTGCCAATTGCCAAACGTGCCGCCATTCGCATGGCAAGTTTCATTCGAGTTGCGCGACATATGAAGTACAATTGTACATATGGCGAGCCGTAAGCGCGGTGTCGCCTAGCGCCGTGCATACGTTAAGTTGACGCCTGGTTGACGGCGAAGCGAAAGGCGAGGTGAATGCGCTGTTACCCTTATGTAGCAGATTATTATAGTTTATTTGATGTTAATTATTGCCACTTCTATGGACTAAGTTCGTAACTCTTACATACTAATTTTCGCGCTTTAAAGGTGGGAGAACAATAGTTCGACCGGGGAGACACCACCGCCGCCCTCATAATCCGCCGTAAAGCATTACTTGTGTTTCGGTTGGAGAGGTGCTGTTGCGGGCTGCACATGGAAGCAAGGTGACCACCTTAGTTCTCAGTAGTAGCAACGCATCTATGTTCGAGCTCAGATGAGATTTTGGTCGTATTTGTGGTTGTACAAGGAAGTGTACGGGCTGCTACTATTTAACATCAAGTGGCTTGCATGCTCGTTTGCTTCTCACATAAAAAGAAAAAGAAACGCTTGTAATTCTAGGTCTAGGTCCTAACCTGTCCAACTGAAACACAAAAATTGCTTCATGGTGGATTATGAGGGTCCACCGTCACCCGTTACATTGAAATGTGTTAATGGACATTAACTACTATTGTTGTCACAGGTTGTCTGAAGGGTGCTAATACAGCGGCGGAAGCTATTTCACAAGTGGCTGTCGAAGTGCCCGAATGTGCTATCTGTTTGTGTGTTGAGTTGCCGGGTGGCAGCAAAGTACCGAAACCTCTCTGCAGTAATCCCAAGTGTGGAGTTTACTTCCATAAGATCTGTTTGTATGAGGTATGTATGGAGCTAGACAATTATTTTTTTTTATGTGAGAAAAGGAGCAAACGAGCTTACGATGCACTTGATGTTGAGTAGTCGCAGCCTATAGACATCCACATACAACCACAAACAAGACTGAAATCCTAACTGAGCTCGAACATTGATGCATTGTTATTCCTGAGGACTGTGATGGTCGTTTCAAAGTGCAGCCGGCAACTGCACCTCTCTGACCGAAACACAAGTAATGCTTTACAGCACATTATGAGGGCAGCGGTGATACTTCCTCGCTTGAACTATAGTTTTCCCACCTTTATAAACTGGGCCGGTTGCTAGTGAAATATATTTCTCCAGTGTTAGCTACAGTAAAATAAATAAATTCTTGTTTCATTTCCAGTGTCTGATATCGTCTCGTCCGGCATCGTCTGGTGTTGCCATCGGCTCATGTCCCTCTTGTTACCAGCCTGTAGCATGCAACATGGCAGATGATTGATACAGAATATTGGGAACACCGAATGGAGACCAATCAGAAACCGACTGGAAGAAATATCAAAGCCACATCTCTCAATATTATATAACAAAGTCATCCGTCATGTCTGTATGTCTGTCCATTTATGGAAAACTCAAAAACACAATAAAAATAAAATACAATATTTCAGTGAAATATATACGGACGTATTTTATAGCATCTGTGTATCATCTACGAAAACACAAACCAAATCTCACAATCTTGTAGCGTCGACGTAAACACAGCACTTGTGTTCGCCCGTAATCCGCACAGACACGCGCCGTCGAATACACAGCAGTGTTGTACGCTGCAGGGAAAGTGTTAACTTTGTATAACAATACTTGTGTAATGTAATCTATTTTTTAAATTTAACTTTTCAACTTATTTCTTCAGTGTGTGTAGGGGAGGAGGGGGGGGGGTTAACAATGCAACTCAGATTGTAACGACGAAGTCAGTGACTTGAGCAGCGATAGCCACACAATACTACTGCGGTATCTTGACTTTCTTGACCGGGCACCTGTGTAAGTCACATCTATAAGAGATAACTGAACTGTGATAAAAAATAAATATAATTACAAATATACATTTTAAAATATGGTTTCATTTCCTCACTCCTTATGGCTACTATTACTTACAACACTGCTGGGTAATGCGCGACGTAAGCCGCAAGCACGTCGCGCCCAGAATTACACACGAGTGTTGGAGACGCAGGGAAAGTGTTAATATAATGATTTTTTAGATCAGAAAAAAGAAATATTCATGAACTTAATTTTTTATTAAGCATACATTACGTTGGATTAAAGTATACATCTGTCTCTCTAATTACAAATACCTAATTACAATAAATTATAATTATTAAGTAAATAATAAATAATGTTAAGTTTACATATTCTTTTTCATATAACATTTAAATTCTAATCTTATTTTCTAAAGTAATTAAATATGTTAACAAAGTAAATAATAACAGATTATTTGATTTAACTGGCAACATTTCGAATCAAATTAGTGAGATGGTAGAATTTTCATAGAAATTATACATAGTAGGGGAGCCATAGACAGGTCTGTGAGTGCGAGTCTCCAAATAAAAAGAGAGGGAAGATTAGAGGCCCGTACTATCTGTCAGTCTTACTTTTTTTTCTGTCTATGGAGTCTCGCCCTTCTCGCCATTTTGCCAATGACAAGGTCAATCTTACTTATTCAGAAATTCAGTAAAAATGACAATTAATACACACGCGCCAGAAAAGAGAGACAGATAGTTAGCATCATTTGCTTTCTCTTTTTTTCGATGGACTCATTTTAGACTGGTCTCCACTCTAGTTATAATATCTCTATGAGAATTTTACGTGATACGGTTGACATACACACATTTCTGCTCGATAAAAGCAGTGCAAAAACGATGTACATACATTGGGGACTGATTTAAAGGGATATTATAATGAACCAACTTTTATATGAGATTTGTGGAAAATAAACTTGCAGAAAGGTAACTCTTTAGCCCATGGACATCCACATATAACCTCGAATAGGAATAATTCCTTCCTGAAGTTGTCCGTAGTATTACTTCTGAATACTAAGATCGCCTCTATTCTCGGTAGCTGGCAACCGTATCTGCTAATTGCCACGCTCATATGTTAGGTCGGGTCAGTTTTACGGGAGGCGGCACTAAACTTATTTGGCTAGACTGAAGATGCGCCGGTAATTTACTGAAATATTGTATTTTTGTTGCATATGTGTATGATCTACGAATACACAGACGTTGTTTTCTATTGCAGTCTTGTAGCGTAAGAACAGCACTTTTGTCTGCCCGTAATCCACACAAAGTTGTCGGTACAACACAGGTGTATAGAAGCGACAAGTGGTTCGTCACAGGATTACACAGCAGTGTTGTAGCCGCAGGGAAAGTGTTAACACGAAACAAAAGTTGCTACACAGCGGACTATGCGGGCGGTGACACCTTTCGGTGGATCTCTGTTCTACTGTGACCAAAAATTCCCACTTAATGCTTAACAGCAATACTGTCTAAAAATGGCGACATTAATATACAAACATTTTACAACCAAGGCTTTTATTACCGGGGCACGTGGCGAAGGGGGGGATACACAATGCCCCCAATAGAAAATTGCCATACAAAACTAAAAAAACGAAAGAAATTAAAAAAAAAAAAATTTGGGAACCTTTACAAACACTTTTAGGTTTTTAAATAGCTCAATATTATCAGAATAAAAAAAACACGGACACACGCCCTCAAAACCGAAATATCAAAAAGGCCTGCTTACTATATAAGAGCAGAAACAGATAGCCTACATAATTAAGTTCGTTGAGCCTGCACGGTGTTGTTATTCCGACGCGCGTTTTGTGATCTGTCGAGGTATACCGTGGGGTTGTCGTGAGGGGGTCGTTGGAACCGCCCTGGAGCTGGCGGGGGCGGCGGCCTGGTCTGCTCCACTTGGATTCTGTTAGGCTGCACTATGATGTCCTGGCGAGGCGCCATTGCTGAGAATACAAGAAAATTGGGTGTATATACAGATTTTATTTTTATTATGAATAGAAATAGGGATAATCCCTAGGTCCGAAGAGAAGTATAGCCAACATTAAATGTTTTATATTTCTCTAAAATAAACAAAAAAAAAATAGGACCAAAAATGGGAAAAGATTATCTTATACTTATTCTGTTATGACGCGGGAAAAGTAATTTGAAGCGGGTAAAATATTTTAATCTGTCTGAGTGTTATAAATTGTACTAGTGTAACGAGTTTTTTAATCTATGCTAGTGAACTATACTGATGTGAGGCGGGAAGAACAATTGGAAGCGGATGCATTTATTTGTGAATGTTATGTAATAATATTATTTACACGGGGCGTTCTATTTTTTACCCCATTATTGTTTTTGCAACAAGTTCCAAGGAAGGAGTAGGACTTGCGTTTTCATTTATAGTCGTATGAAGGTATGCACTCCGTATATGTTGTAGAAGTGTGATAAGTTTATTTTAATCTGTGCTAGTGAAAGATTGTGTTGTCTCCGTCACTTTCGTCAGTTTGCCGCGCGACGCGCGTCGTAGCGGTCGTTGATATGGAGCGCGATGTTCACGTCACGCTTGTATTGGAGGTAGAAAAACACGAATGTCTGTACAACACGACACTTCCAGAGTACGGCATGAAGGAGGAAATGGAAGAAGCCTGGTTGAAAGTGTCTAAAAATGTACAAATGTCAGGTTTGTTGTCAAATTTTGTCAATATTGACATTTGTTTTGGGTAGCAGTAGCACAGAGTATGTTAAGTATTTTTAGTGTTTATGATCATCTTGATATTTATGCTTTAGTTTTTTTTTAACACAAACAAAATGTAGTTCTCCTATCTACAATAGAGGTAAGATTTAATTAATGCGAATATAAATAAAATATAAAAAAACAGTAAACGAATAACATAATAGTTTCTGTTTGTGAATAACTAAGAATTTTTATATTAGTCATAATCATCTTGCATAAATGTTACTCTCGTCACTAAGATATTGTCATTTTTGAATTATTACTAATTATCTGAAATTAAGATCTCTAGAACCGTCTTATTCTGCGTAAGTTCCGAGAAAAAATAGTTAAATTATAACTCTTAGTTTTTTTATTACTCGAATTAAATTAAATTAATTTTTCTCGAAATTATGTACTCTACTACAGTTTAAAAATATATCTCTCAGACAAACTAAAAAAAACAACTTTAATATATTGTCTATGGATGTCTTCATGTTACTATGTCCGGTATTATTTATAAACAATTCAATTGGCGCGGAATGTTGTAATTTTGAATATATCGTTTTTATTATTTAAATATTAAATCAATTTGCAGAGCTTGTAAAATGACTTCCATCTTCTTTATGTATATTTACTGACAATTGGTTCAATTTTAACACTTTCCCTGCGGCTAAAACACTGCTGTGTAATTCTGGCCGCGACGCGCTTGCGGCTCTTACACACCAGTGTTGAGGTGTGGAAGAGCCGCAAGACCGACAAATACCGACAAATTTGTACGGATTACGGGCGAACAAAAGTGCTGTTTTTACGTTGAAGCTACAAGACTGAGAGGAAACAACGTCTGTGTATTCGTAAATGTTTTACGGATGCTAAAAAATACAATATTTCAGTAAATTGTCGGCGTATCTTCAGTCTACGCAAATAAGCTCCAGTTTAGTCCGCTTCCCGCAATATTGACCCGACCTTATACACGAACGCCGCAATCAAAGTGTTAAAATGCTGTTATTAAAACGCATTTAATACAAATTCTGCTACAACCTCGAGGGCTAGAACTACGGTGGGGGGTGTAGAAGCCAAGCGGCGTAAATATTTTCCACTTAGCTGTGATTATATATTTGTTCCGCTTGGCATTTTTGCGTTTTTTGTCCGTGGGGTCCGTGTGGCATTTTTTTTTAAACAAGTAATTCCACGTTTGATCGATACCGCCAGAGACAAGGGCTGTTTCATATCTCGCTCGGAAACTTGCGATTGCTTTTCAATGCGGGAATGTACCTAACTCCCATTAAATTGTTTAAGTTAAGCTTTTATTATAATTAGTTTTAAGGTTTTCATTATTATTTTAAAATGTGAATTAATATTGTTGTAAATAATTTATTTTTGGTATCAATTTGATATTATTTTCCAGTTTCCGAATGTAAGGACAAGTGGCGCAATATAAGATCGACTTTCCGACGTAGCTTCAAGCCAGCTCGGAATTCTAAACCGAAAAGAACTTACTACCTCAGTCGGTATCTCAACTTCATCTTGCCATACACAAAGCCTATGGATGATTCTATTTTTCACGAAGATAGCATAGCTCAAGACGACGACGTCACAGTGGTTATCAAAGACGAAAATAGCCAGATTTCGGCAACCGATGATGATGTTCCAACGTCCTCTCAGACACTGTCGTGGAACGATCAAGATGAACAGGCATCAGCAATTGTTTCAAACTCTCCGCAACCGGAACCAGAAACTCTACGTCATAGGCTATCGAGCGAAGAGGATTTCTCTATGCCCGATCATTTAAGAGTGAATCCTGAGCATACCACTCTGTACCAAAGCGAGAAAGAACATATGAAGTATTTTTTCTTGAGTCTCCTCCCAGAGTTCGGAAGCATGTCTGAACAGCAGACAAGGACGTTCAAAATCAAGGTCTTGCAGCTCATAGACGACATTAAAACAGAGCGTTCGCCCGTTGCGAGCTCAAATAGTTGGTTGTAGGATTGATCTTTAACACTGTCATCATCGGGGGACTTCCCAGCCTCTATGGGTAGGGGAATACGGGCCTCGAGGTATTCCCTCTTTGCCCGGGCCTGAACTCGGGGTTGCACCCCGGCTTAACTATGGAGCCTGTTAAGTGGGGGGGGCAAGGGATAATCCCTCCGGCGTGCTCAACTCCTGCTGCGTCCGTCGTCCGCCAGTTGGTTCTGCCCGACGCTAGCGTGCAGTCCCATTGGGCTCGCTTCATATCGCCGGTCAGGCGTCCGTACTGTGGTTGCGGGG
>DWON01007136.1:0-13212 GCA_018251015.1 Phocides pigmalion okeechobee
ACGAGTCGGTGGTAGTTTATTGACGTTAAAAAAGAATTCTGTAAAGAATCTACTTTGAATAAAAATATTTTGATTTTAATTTTTGATTTTGATTCTTGTAGCGCCCACGCAAACACTTCAGCATTCACCCGTAATGCATACTCATTACGTACAACACAGACATGTACAAGCCGCAATTGCGTTGTGCCGCGCCAACGCACAGCCGTGATTACGCCGCAATTAAAATGTTAAAATATCTCCTAAGTTACTAGGAACCAGATTTTTTTTTAATTTCGCCACAATTTAATTAAAAACATCTTAGATACCTCTATAATGTAAAGATATAAGAAGTTCTGATTACGTTCACATCATGTTTTGTGATCATGTAAGCTGTTTTTTTTAGTTGCATTGTATAATGCTATATGCCAGTTTCTAACATAGATTTATTACATAAGTGACATAATACCGTGCATACTATTGTATATTAATAAAAGGATTTAATAGAAATTAATTAACTAAATTATTTATTAACAACTAGAATAGGAACTAGAATTTTAGTTGGCCGGGGATGAAAAAGATGTGCGTTTTAGAGTTTCTTTCTGTAAAGTATCTACTTAAAATAAAAATATTTTGATTTTTGACTTGGTAACACCGCCGTCCACATAGTCCGCTGTGAAATTACTTTCATTTTAGTTGAAGATGACCCGTTTCCTTAAGAGCAGCAGCGACCAGCAGTATGACCTTAGACAGATCTTCATTTCGTATGAGGATGTCCATGGGCTATAGCGATGTTTTCACATCAAGTGGTCTGCAGTGTCTTTTGCTATTCTACCCACGTAAAAAGAATCAACCCTAATTGACAGATTGACTGCCTGACCTACTTTCAATTCTATATGTAAGGTTACGATGTTGATTAAGCGATTTTTCGATGTTATCATTAAATATTGTATTATGATGTGACAGTATTATTTTCACATGAATTATATAAACATAATAATTTAATTTATGTAATTCGTTAAAACGTTGAGCTTAATACACTAAATACTTTATTATTTTTATGGCAATATGTGGATTTCTGACACTGGCCATAGAGAAGATAAGATCTAAGAAAAAAAAATTATAAAAAGGGCGGGAATTGAAAAAATAGTGGCGTTACATATACCTTAATATACAAACGAAATTTAAGATTAAGATAATCTTTTAGGAAATGTGAAAACGAAAATTAAAATGAAGGTGCTCTTTTACATATAACTTAAATCAAATCGCAGTATGTAACGGATCGATAAAAGAATACACTGTCCTTGAGATAAGGACAGCGACGTCCATGAAAGAGAGCGAATGATAGAACCCATTTCAGCTACCCGAGAACTTTCCTGACAATGCGAGAAACAGCTAGGGATACCATACTAATTTTATATTGTACCCTTGAAATTCATTAAGTATATGTAAATACCTTTTGAAATAAAATATTTGAATTTGAATACGGAAATTCCAAATTACTGAAAGACAACGTCATAGTGTAATAAATATTTTTTTTTTCTCAGATCCCAAATTAACATTATTTACTTATTTATGTATTTTGAAATAAAAAAAAACGTTCCACTACGACTAGTTTACTTCGTTGAAGTTTATTTTGTTGTGCATTGTAATATGCTCACAATTAGATAATTATGCTTCATTAAAATTTATTCCCTTGTATATTTACTTATAACAGTGACAGTTTATAATAGAAAAAAACATTGAAACATACAGAAATTAATATTGAAATCATTTTAAAATTTTAATACTAACGTATGTTTCATACAATTTTAAGAGTTATGTATCTGAAATTATATATTTATACTGTTAGCTCATAATAAAATAAATTATTATAAGTACTGTGTGAAATATTCATTGGAATATAGTGTAAAATTACAAAATAAAATTTAAACCTTTACCAATGGGTAAAATGTTTAGGTTTGCAACCCTAACGATTATAGACGTTATTTCTGTCTCTATCATACTCGTGTTTTCCTATAACTTGTTATTGTTTTGTCTCTGCCGGAGACATTCGTTTATTGATTGGTGTTTTATGCTGGAATTCGAGAACATTCTAACGTAGAACGAAGCGGATTGGCCCGTTTATGGATGTTTCGAGAATATTCTTGAACGTTATTAGCCAGCTCCGGTGAGTATAAATACGCGAGCCAAGCGCGGCAAAGCATTCAATTTTGAAAATACAAACAAACTTTTGAAGAAAGAGGAGTTTCAGTGGAAACACCAATTACGTAACAAGTGTAAACAAACGTGTGATAATTCGTGTTTTATCAGTGTTTAGAGAATTAAAGAACAATATATACGAAATGCCAGCTATCGGAATTGATCTTGGAACTACGTACTCTTGTGTGGGAGTTTGGCAAAATGGAAACGTGGAGATCATCGCTAACGACCAGGGCAACAGAACCACACCATCCTACGTGGCTTTTACTGACTCGGAGCGGCTCATTGGCGATGCTGCGAAGAACCAAGTGGCGTTAAACCCCAAAAACACGGTGTTCGACGCAAAACGGCTAATCGGACGCAAATTCGATGATCCAAAAATCAAACAAGACATGCAGCACTGGCCGTTCAAAGTAGTTAACGACTGCAGCAAACCTAAAATCCAAGAGGAGTTCAAGGGCGAGACTAAAAAATTTGCACCGGAAGAGATCAGCAGCATGGTACTGACCAAGATGAAGGAGACTGCTGAAGCATACTTGGGCACTAACGTACGGGATGCCGTTATCACAGTCCCGGCGTATTTCAACGATTCTCAACGGCAAGCTACAAAAGATGCAGGCGCAATCGCCGGACTCAACGTTCTACGCATTATTAACGAACCCACCGCGGCGGCCCTCGCTTACGGCCTCGATAAAAACCTTAAGGGTGAACGTAACGTGCTCATCTTTGACCTTGGAGGCGGTACTTTTGACGTCTCTATACTGACCATCGACGAAGGCTCGTTATTCGAGGTGAAAGCCACAGCGGGTGATACGCACTTAGGCGGCGAGGACTTCGACAACCGCCTGGTGGACCATCTTGTAGACGAATTTAAACGAAAGTACAAGAAGGACCTTCGTAGTAACCCTCGCGCTCTGCGTCGATTACGCACAGCTGCTGAACGGGCCAAGCGTACACTGTCCTCGAGCACAGAAGCCACCATCGAAATCGACGCTTTGTATGATGGCATGGACTTCTACACGCGCGTGTCTCGCGCCCGCTTTGAAGAGCTCAACGCTGACCTGTTTCGTAGTACTCTCGAGCCCGTCGAAAAGGCGCTCAAAGATGCAAAAATGGACAAGAGCTGCATCCACGATGCCGTCCTCGTCGGTGGATCAACACGAATCCCCAAAATCCAGAGCATGCTTCAAAACTTCTTCTGCGGCAAGAAACTAAATCTCTCCATCAACCCCGACGAGGCTGTGGCTTATGGCGCCGCAGTCCAAGCGGCTATCCTGGGTGGTGAGCAGCACAGCAAGATCCAGGACGTGCTACTGGTGGACGTGGCTCCATTGTCGCTGGGTATAGAAACCGCTGGCGGGGTCATGACGAAAATCATTGAACGGAATGCCAAGATTCCTTGCAAGCAATCTCAGACATTCACCACGTACTCTGATAACCAACCAGCTGTTACCATTCAAGTGTACGAGGGAGAACGAGCGATGACGAAAGACAACAACTCGCTTGGCCGTTTCGATCTGACCGGCATCCCTCCCGCACCGCGCGGTGTACCCAAGATCGACGTAACCTTCGACTTAGATGCCAACGGCATCTTAAACGTCTCCGCCAAGGAGAACAGCACTGGACGGAGCAAGAATATTGTGATCAAGAACGACAGGGGAAGGCTGTCGCAAGCTGAAATTGACCGCATGGTTGCAGAGGCAGAACGCTATAAGGAAGAAGATGATAGGCAACGCGAGCGAGTAGCGGCTCGTAATCAGCTGGAGACTTATGTGTTCGGCGTGAAGCAGGCGCTGGAGGAAGCTGGCGAGCGACTGACTGCACAAGACAAGGAGAACGCTCGACGACAGTGCGACTCAGCGTTGCAATGGCTCGAAAACAACACGCTGGCCGAAAAAGATGAGTTTGAGCATAAACTTGCAGAAGTTCAACGCGCCTGCTCACCGATTATGAGCAAGATGCACGGCGCGGGTAACAAGGCTGGCGCAAAAGATGCGGATGTAGGCGGGAGATATCAAGAGTACCAGCAAAACTCGCCAGCTAATAGCTCGGGACCCACCATCGAGGAAGTAGACTGATGTTCGACTAATAACTCATGGCCAAGTTTCATCGATACGCAATAAAGTTCAACTTCGAGTTATTTCGATACTTTATGACCCACCGTTAGTAATATTGATATGTGTGATGAATTAAAGATCTCTGTAATTTAAAGTTTATCTGATGATGTAAAATAATTAGTGTGTAATTAATTACTTAAGTTACAGATGACTTTATTTTGAACATTCCGAATTTACTAAATGTATAAAGATAATGAATAAACCAGAGAGAAATTTAAAAAATGATTTTTTTTTATTATGAAACACTGTTAAGAAAGTACAAACGTGCCTTTGTTAGTATCGATCGTAAAAGATTTTAAGTCATTATGTATTGTATCCTTAAAATTATAAGTGGGTACTATAAACATTTATATTATATTATATGTAGTATGGTATATTATAGTATAGCTATAGTTTATATATAGTACATTATAGTAATAAAGCAGTCGCAGAGCGTAGTCAAAATGCTAAAATGATAGTGAAACAAAATATGCGCCTTACATTTTTAAATTGCAAGTTGTAATAAATGAGAAGATGGTAAACACATTTTTTTTTCGCACAAATTTATTGTCAATACAAATACCGTTAATTCTTACAAATAATTAAACTACATATATACTTCATACAGATACATATTCTGCGCAAAAACATGGACATTACCTGTTTTCCAGACTGTAGGGGGTTCATAGTTCGAACATTTCTTTAAATTAGACTCACAATAGTAATTAAATTCATAACACTACAACTGAACACAAAACTAATATTTTGGACAGTATCATTTATGTAGATCTACTTCGTATGCACTGAGTTCCGTATCCATATATCATTAAAAAATCAAATTAGTGGTGGTAGGTTTTGCCATAACCGAGCCCACCACCGTAGACACCACCGACAGCCACCGGCACCGCCGCTACGGGGCCCGCTGCGACCACAGCGCCGCCATCTACTAATCCTCCTCCGCCAAGCAGCAGGGCACCCTCTTGCGCGTTTCTGGCGACTGCGTCAGCTACAGCTTGCGCCTGTGCCGCACTGGCCGCCACGGCCGCAGCCTGGGCACGCGCCGCGTTAGCGATGCGGGCCGCCTCCACAGCGCGCGTGTTGGCAATAGCGACGGCTTGCACCCGCGCGGCGTAAGCGACGCGCTCCGCCTCCGCTGCGCGAGCTACCTCCGCCGCGCTGCCCTCCGCTGCGCGTTGAGCTGCCTCCGCGGCTCTCGCGTTCTCCCACGCTGCCGCTTGCGCCCTCTGGATATTAGCGACACGTGCTGCGTTCAGAGCCTGTGCATTCTGGATGGCATTCGCTTGTCCGGCTCTAGCGGCGACTTCGGTCACTCGCGCTCCTTGGATAGCAGCGGCGGCAGAGTTTGCGATCTGAGTAGCGTGGACGGCTTGAGCGTTTTGGATAGCAGATAGCTGAGCAGCTCCAGCGGCGCCGGCGCTATTCAGGCCTGCGCTACTTCCGAGTGACGGGCCAGCGGCGACGACACCTCCGAGACCAGCGCCTCCGAAACCGCCGACAGCGAGACCAGCAGCTCCGAGAGCCCCGGCAGCGAGCCCGTATCCAATACCACCATGTCCAATTGGTGCAACAGCAATTACAGGTGAGGTATATCCTGATTGTTCACCATGTGAATCTACATGAGAACTTTTTTTACCCACACCTGAAATGCAATATTTAATTATTTTCAATGCATACCAGATTTTTTTCTTTTATATAAGAGTTGATAACAGTTGATATGATTATAAAAGTTTTCAGAAAGAATTACATAAATAGACTTATGTAAGAAATCGACTTTAATATTCTAAATTATACAATGTTTTAAACGTAATCGTAAATAACATTATAACAGATAATAAAAATCTCTACTTACGATCTCCAAGCGCTTCATACGCCACAGCGATGACTAAGAGGATCTATAAGGACATTCCGTCATTTTACCATCTAATATAATGTAAACAATCATTTAATGTTACGTCATTTTACATATTAAATTATTTACGTAAAATAATCCTATTTCAATAGGTAAAATAATATTTCTTAACTTACCGTAAAACGAGACATCTTTATATGGTCAATGTGTAGTGATGCACTACTCAATCGGAACACTAGTTATGTACTTGTGATAATTTCCACAAATTGCTCGCACTTTTATACTGCACTGAAATAATTAACATTCGATTACCAATTCTAAGCAGACTGCCCGTCAAATTTGAATATCTGGTTCGGTAAAGACAAATGAGTAAACACGTATGCTTATGCACGCTGAAACAACCTGAAATTGCTTTATCTGGACATTTGGACATATGTAAAGGAAGAATATACGAATTTTTGTCGATACAGAAGCTTTTACGTTAAAGAAACGGTATTTCTTAAAAAAAATAAAAAAATACACATATGAACAAAAATGCATGAAAAGAAAAGTGAAGTCTGCTTACCGAATAATTGCAGACGATAAGAGAGAATTCATGATGTTAAACTTTAATAATGTTCAATATAGCATTACTGGAAATTATAAAAAAAAATATGTCGAAGTTAAGAGATTTAAGTAACAATTTTATTCAAATTGTATCTTCAAGTCAAAATTGCAATATTAATTCAAATAAAGCAGAGCTATGTCGATAACATCGAAATTATAGAATAAATCAATAACAATGTACAATATTATATATACATACCTAATTTGGTAACTATGTATTTTTAATATTTCGATTTGAATTTATATCGTTACACAATACTAGCGGACCCGGCAATATTTGCATTATGAGATTTAAAACTTGAGATTCGGTCTTTTTACGTGAGATCTCAGAAAAATCTTTCATGTCACACCATAAGTACACAGAGAAAGAAACAGCTAAATTGGTCAAGCATTTCAAGAAAATCTGCAGGTACATACACAATGAAATGTTAATTAAGGCTATTTTAAGCGTTCACAACAAGAAATCGACGCTTTTTGGAAAATTGAAATAGCAATCACACACAAAAACGGTCTATCTGATAAGGTAAGTGGTAAGTTTCGCTAATGGCGCACGTGGGTCTTTGAAAAATCCACATAAAATAGTAGAGTCATCATTCGAACGTAGAGATAACACCACCACCCTTATTATTTGCTTTGAAAAAGCTCTAGAATTGCGATTGAAGAGATGCACACAAGCGAGGCGATCATCAGACATAGCAATGCATTTACGTAGGACCTCACAGAATTCCACATAAAATCTAAAATCTATTATAAATGCATTATTACTCCTGAGAACTAAAAAGTTAGTCTCATGGGTAAGTGACCCGACAACCTCATCTTTTTCAAAAGCTGTAGAATGCCTTATACAAAAATAAAAATTATAATATGATTTTGGATTTCTCCAACCTTAAATTTTTCAAAGTTTTCTACTTTATCGTGGAAAAAACGGGCGTAGCTTTTAGATAATATTTTTGAAATAATTTGTACTCAATATATACATAAAATATACATATATATTGAGTAATACATAAAGTTTCGTTTGAAAACAATAAGTAGCGGAGCAAGAAGCTTATATAAAAATTTATGATACGCTTATGGTTACTTAGTGTTGTGCCTTCAATAACCCTTTTAGCACATAGTACAGAATCAATAAGAGATGATAAAGATTCGGGAATTCGCGATGCAACGACGTGACCCTTGCCTCAATAATGTGGGACCTACATTAAGAAGAGGAAGACTCCGGACCTACGTTATTAAGCAATAGGGACAAAAAAATACCGAATACTTACATTTTGTTACCGTCACTTTTTAAACTCCCGTATTTGTGTAATTTATAATTTGTTTAAATAGGCGTTTGAATTTTTAATTTTTATCTTTTTCTACGTAAGCTTTGCGGAAAAGTTATTTTACATTTTACTTTTTCTACTATGTTAGATATTACATAATACGAGCGATGTTAGACTATCTACTTTAATTTATTAGAATAATGGTAAGATAAAGTGATAGTTAACGGTATCATAACATTACATCTGCTGTATTCTGGTTTGAAAGGTATAGTAATATAGGGGAATGGAAAGAGTTACGACTTCGAATTCGAGAGCAGCAAGATATTTTTAATAGACTCACTAACGTAGGACATCTATCCTGTTTGGAGTAAGAAAACTTCTACATATACCTCCCATAGGCTCGATATAGATAGATCATGTAGATATAGATAGATCTGTTAGTATATATATTTCACGGAAATAATTAAATATTAAAGAAATCAAGGGTGCTGTCTAATAAAAAGCAACAGGATATAAATAAATAAACAATAAGTTATCATTTAAAATCAGGTGGGCTGTATCGTTTCTTATTTCCATTTTACAAAAAAACTAGTCATAACAATTACTTTACAAATTCCACACAACTATACTTATTGACTACGCTTAGATCCGTGACACAAACATAGCAAATTATCAATTTATAATATTTAGGCTAAGTACAAGATTTTCGTATATATCATCTTCAACTCCCTCCATAAGACTCTCCTCTCCCCTGTAAGACCGCGAGGTTAGCTTCTCCTTTTAAGATTTGCGAATGTATAATCATCTTCTACTCCCACCATAAGACTCCTCCTGTAAGACTATAAGGTTCGCATCTCCTTTCTAATTAGAAGTGATTGAAACCTGGATGTAGAAGCTCTGAATAATATGTTACGTGGTTCAATAGTTTACGATAATCACATGGAACTATATTGCGTTTTTATTTTACGAGTACTTTTTTTTTCTCTTTTTATTCTACGTAATAGTGTTTGTTTGATGTATAACTTTGTGGTTTTAAAGGTGGGAGAACTATAGTTCGACCGGGGAGGTACCACCGCTGCCCGCCGTAAAGCATTACTTGTTTTTCGGTTGGAGAGGTGCGGCTACACTTTGAAGCGAGGCGATCGTCTTAATCCTCAGGAGTAGCAACGCATCTACGTTCGAACGCAGATAGGATTTCGGTCGTGTTTTTAGTTGTACGTGGATGTCTATGGGCTGCGACTACTTAACATCAGGTGATTTGCATGCTCGTTTGCTACTCATCAAAAATATAAAAAAAGAATAACAACTTTATT
Source organism: Phocides pigmalion okeechobee (assembly GCA_018251015.1). Taxonomy (NCBI): domain Eukaryota; kingdom Metazoa; phylum Arthropoda; class Insecta; order Lepidoptera; family Hesperiidae; genus Phocides; species Phocides pigmalion. The sequence goes on from DWON01007136.1 coordinate 9,329, forward strand.
TCGAGAAAAAGAAACATTGATTGCAAATTATTACTACCTCGACGTGACCAGAATTATTTACTCTAGATATGTTTATACGTGTTTACGTACGTACAAAATGTGTATGTATTTTATTTGATATATTTTCTTATCAACCTTTTGACAGCCTCGAAGCTTTTTTACAAAATTGATAACAAATGTTTCATAGTCATTCTAAATATAAATATTGTAATGGTTGTTTGTGATTTTCATTATATACAAATATATTTAATTCTATGAACATTTGATATACCTATTATAATTCAGTATTTCAATAATTATTTAAACTTTGAATGTTGTTAGATTCAATTTTACTTTATTTTAACTTGACATTACATTTTATTTATGTATAATTTCATTTTAAATCAGATATAGTAAAATTAGTGGATCGATTGACGTCCATTCACTTGTGAATCAATGTTTAGCTTACCAGAGGAAAATTAATAAAATATTTTTAAAATTTAATTTTTGTATATTATTATTAACTAAATACATAAGTAATTTAATAAATGTATCCGTACCGTACAGTACTGAGTACTTTATAGGGCACCCAAATATTTATAAGGCGGGTAAAGATGTTGAGAAACATTGTTACTATTGCAGATTGTTTGCTTACATTATTCATAAAAAATCTACTGTTATGTATGCAGGTATGTATGTAGTACACTAAAGGTAAATAATTTCAAAATGTGAATATAAAAGGGATTAATAATAAATAATAGAAATATGATCTTAAGGATGCCCTTAAATTTTATTGATCTACAATATATTATATTTACACGAACTGTTCAATGTTGTTAAAATCATCTGCCGCTAACCATTTCTGCGAAAGGTGACGAAATGGGTGTAGAAAAGTATATTTTTCTATTTATGACATCGTGGTTGATCATTGACCGTTGAATAGTTCTAATTAATGGTGGTAACCCTTGCCGTAACCGTAGCCGAGACCGCCGCCGTAGCCGAGACCGCCGCCATAACCGAGACCGCCGCCATAGCCGAGACCGCCGCCACCGACCGCTACCGGCACCGCCGCTACGGGAGCCGCCGCGATCACAGCTCCGCCACCGATCACACCTCCTCCACCGAGCAACAGGGCGCCCTCTTGGGCATTCCTAGCGACTGCGTCGGCTACGGCTTGCGCCTGCGCTGCGCTGGTTGCTACGGCCGCAGCCTGAGCACGAGCTGCGTTGGCGATGCGGGCAGCTTCCACGGCACGTGTGTTGGCGATAGCTACGGCTTGCACGCGCGCGGCGTACGCAACGCGCTCAGCCTCCGCTGCGCGGGCTACCTCTGCGGCGCTGCCCGCGGCCGCGCGGCGTGCTGCCTCCGCAGCTCTCGCGTTCTCCCAAGCAGCCGCTTGCGCCCTCTGGATGTTGGCAACGCGCGCTGCGTCCAGGGCCTGTGCATTTTGGATGGCATTGGCTTGTCCGGCTCTAGCGGCGACTTCGGCCACTCGCGCTCCTTGGATGGCGGCGGCGGCGGAGTTAGCTATCTGAGCTGCTTGGACGGCTTGAGCGTTTTGGATAGCAGATAATTGAGCGGCTCCAGCAGCACCGGCGCTATTGAGTCCAGCGCCGCTGCCGATAACGGGTCCAGCGGCGATGACGGCACCACCTAGACCAGCGCCCCCGAGACCGAGACCAGCGCCCCCAAGACCGGCCCCGCCGAGACCAGCACCTGCGAGAGCAGCCCCACCAAGGCCGTATCCTCCGTAACCACCATGTGCAATTGGTGCCCACCCTGATTGCTCAGCGCGGGAATCCTTAGCTGAAGAGATTTTTTCCGCGCCTAGAAATTAATATAGGATTAATAATGTATAAAATGTGTGCTCTTGGAAAGTATAGATAAGATAGAGTAGACATCCAAGGGTAGCAATGACTGAGGCACTGAGGCTCATTTGACGCCTCAGTACCTACTATAATAATAAAACTCCTCTACAATATTACCGCCACTGGCACTAATGCACAAGAACGCCTAACATAATAATGAGGGCAATATAGTTACATAATTGTAGATAATAAACAGGAAAATAAAAACAATTTTACTGTAAGAGGTCTCCATTCCTAATTTTTTGGTAAAGTAAATTTATTTTTATCCTAGTCGTTTTACAAGTAGAACCCGTACAGTTCAACTGGGAAGATACAACTACTTAGGGAACTATTAGACCCACTTTGAATTCTAAGCAATTCATGGGTTTTTATGGAAGTGTGTAGTTGCCACGTCACTAGCGTATGATGCAACCAGATTCAATTTGTGAGTGGACTATTCCACTTACCTAGCCATTTGACCTAAGAGAAAAAGAAACAGTACTTTCTTAAAATAACAAGGTTTTATACCACAATAATAATGATATAGCGCAGATTTATAAATTTTGAAAATATGATAGAGATCTCACGAGCTCTCTCTCTCTCTCTCTCTTAAAATGATTCTGGTTGTAAGATGTTTTGTTTCACTCATAAAGCAAATAATAATTTGGGAGTATTGAAAACTTAACATTAATATTTTATAAGTAAACTAACCATCTCCAAGTACTTCATACGCCACAGCGATGACAAAGAGAATCTGTAACAAAAATAGACAATAATACTTTGTTTACATTATATCTTTACTACGGTAATAATATTGTAAAGCTGCAAATTCTTTGTTTGTTTAAACGCCCTAATCCTAGATCTACGAGCCAGATTTAAAACGTCTTCATTGGATTTTACAGGCCGTTTTCTTTAGAAGGTTACAAGTATTTTAGATGTAACTACGTTACATCGCTAAGATTATTATTAAATACGAGATAAAACGCGATGTAGAGCAAAAAATATAACACTACAATCCCATAAATTGCAATCTTACCGTGAGACGAGACATCGCTGTTTAATTTGATATTTCGCTACGATGCACCACCCGATCGAACCACTTACAAAGTATAATGGCTTACAAAAATTGCTTGCACTTTTATACTGCACCGAAAATTATTAACATCAAATTAACAATGCTAAACAGTTCGATACCGCCCTATTTGAATATCATTATCTGGTTCAGTAAAGAACAAATGGTCAAAGTAATACACGCGCTGTACAAATCAATACATAGCGTTGTCCACACTCGTAGCCTCACATAAGACAGTACATTTAAACTGAAATCCAGAAAAGAACTCTACTTTCATCGTAAATACGTCGCCGGGATCGAACCCGTATCTTTTGTCTGTGAAACATACACATCTAATAAGTCAATACAGGATGGAAATTAAAAAAAAGGAAATTTTTACCTAAAACAATATATAGAAATTGAAAAAATTAAAAACTCACGAGCAATGCAACTGGTTCAAAATATCGGCATTTATTGGGAGTACCCGTTATATAGCAAAATGTATAAATTCCGCAATGGTGTTAGTTTAAGATCGCATACAGCATTGCATCTTGTCATTAACCGTAGCAGTAATTAATACTCAAGATTCTATGAACCTAAGGTTTGTTTCTGTTAATGTGGACAGTCTGTTTGTTATTTGCTTAATACGAAACTAGACAAACATTCAGTGTCGGATATGAGTAGGTACTTTAGTCGCCTCGAGTCTATAATTGCACCCATCCGTAGGAAAAGCGAAAAAGCGGGACGTGAGGCGTCAGGCAATCTATAACCAATAGCCGTTGGTTTGAAAATCAATTATCATAACAATTAGTGTTACGTAACTAACAATGCTTTGAATTTAATCATTTTTAACTAACATACAAAAAAAGAAGGTTCTCAATTCATCGTATTTTTATGCTTCTTACCGCGTTCCTTCGTAATTTATTAAACGCTTTGGTAAATTCTTATTTGTTCAAAACGTTATGCTTCTGTTTGATCTTATTAAAATTTTAAGAGGAAGCATCTCT
>DWON01007137.1:0-13211 GCA_018251015.1 Phocides pigmalion okeechobee
TGTGTGTGTGTGTGTGTGTGTGTGTGTGTGTGTGTGTGTGTGTGTGTGTGTGTGTGTGTGTGTGTGTGTGTGTGTACAAGTTACACAACGAGTTAGACGGGTGACCGCTCGTGGCTTTATATTTCAAAACACCCGTTTAACAGTCGGTTCCGGTTGCTATAGATGGATGGGAGTCGTTAAGTCGTTACGGCTTTATGGGCGGTCGATAACATTTATCAAACAGATTGGCCACTAACCCATGACAGATAATTTTGAAGAATCAGAAGTACGTGCCACGAATTCGACCTCGGACCTTACACAAGACTGAAGTTCTGCGCGACACCGTGCATACATGCGTTGCTAGTCCTAAGAACTGAGATGTTTTTTATAGCAATAGTAAATGAATATTTAATCCACCTGATGGTAAGTGGTCGCTGCTGCCCATGGACATCTGTAATTAAATCCATAAAGAACAAAAGTGGAGCTTGAACTCAGATACCGATGCATTGCTACTACTGAGGACTAAGGTGGTCGGCTCGCTTCTAAGTGTAGACAGCATATGCATCTCTCTAACCAGACATAAGAACTGGTTTACGGTGGATTATGAGGGCAGTAATTGCATTTCGCTGATCAAACACAGTAGTACCACCATGTTACAAATATAATCAAAATAAGTTAAAAAATTACGATTGCTATTCAACGGCGGAATACAATTACCGTTCTTGGAACCATGTTGCATGGGCACGGACTCCCTTGAGATTGTTTCGGTTAGGCTTTTATTATAATTAGTTTTAAGAATTTTAATGGTTTAAGATATTTATTATTGTAAATAAAATTTGTATTGTATTTGTATTATTGTAAATATATTTTGGAAATTTGGCAAGTTAAATATAAACGAAGGTATACAAAGGGATACAATTCACATATCCTGTTTAGTTTCACAAACTATGTGTAACACGAACAGCTAAACACGATTAGTTCCAATCCTGCATTGTAAACATACTTGTGGCTACTCGTGGAGCAAATAATCAATAGCAGAATTCTCATTGGATTATCATACTATTGCATTCCGAATCAAATGATAATCTCGTTGGTTGCTTTGATTAAGTTTTGTAAAGATAATCATAGAAATACATAAACAATCTGATCTGCATTGCAGTGTGGTAATGACGATTTCAGGCTTTACTTTTTAGTAAGGAGAGGCTGTGCCCTGAAATACGACATTAAAAAGCCTTATTTTGGTATAAAATCGTTATATACGAAATTTAATTTGCGGTAAAACTTTACTTTGAACGGGATGGTACCACTGCCAACCTCATAATCCATCATATTCTTTCTTGTTTTGTTGTTTTGTGTTTCTATGGAAGAGGTGTTGTTGCTGGCTACGCTTAAAAACGATCCTACCATCCTCAAAAGTAACTAGAACTTCGGTTCATTGAGATTGTATGTATGTAGATGTCCATGGGCTGTAGTGAATACTAACAAGAGTTGGCCGGCATGTGCATTTATTACTCTTCTGACATGAAAAAACACTCCATTCTTACAAAATCAGAGACTTTGCTTCGCACATTCTTGAAAAAGTTGTTTTTACACAAAATATTGTGCTTGAATAAAAGTGCAAATTTAATTTTGTTAATTAATCAGGTTTTCATTGCACAAAAAGTGTGACACATTGACGTTTTTTAAAAAGTCTTCATATGGTCCAATATTCCCTAAATATCAAATAATAGGTTAATCTGGGCAAACATGGACAAATTCCAGTTGTAAAGCATTAATCATATTAAATTTGAACGATCCGGGGATATATGGACCAGACCAGTAATAAAACATTAATCATACTATAATTCTAACAATAGAATGGCATCTGCAATTCCAAGACACATTGATCGGTACACATCAAGAAATTCCTTAGCGATTTGAATTAGAATCGACGAATCGATTTGCTCTAACTCAGCTTCAACTTACGGTCTGTTGGGAATTCAGTACCCAGAGTAAGTTAACAATGGCTTTTGAGATTATTGTTCTGAAATCATATGTAAATTTACCTAAGTGTATTAATATCTTACAGAACTTGCCGTAATTGCGACTTCCCGGGGATTAATTTTTTTTTTGTTGTAAAAAATATTTTTATCTTGACGCCTATGAGAAGTCGTCACTGAATTCCATGAACATTGATACACGACCTAATACATGAGAAACAAACAGACAAAAATCCAAAACGATTGTTTAAGACGTAGTAATTACTTTTTCAAAGATTGTGATGTACGACACGGTAACTACCTTTTGGGTGATATAGAACGCAAAAAAGAAAAACGAACTTGACGTAGGGTAGATAGATTAATCTATCATTAGCATACGTCAATAGTTTCCCCCCCCCCACCGCAGTTTAACCGTGACTGCTAGCCATGCAGCTCGTTCGAAATATCGACAATTAAAATTAATCATGAACAACCTATGTATAGTAAAATGGAAAAAAATACTTTACGAAAAACATTTTATGTACCTTTTTTCTTGCGACTTTATTTCATGCACAGGAAATATATAGAAAATACAAATCACGTGAAGGTAAACCATCGCTGGCGCCTTTGGCCAACTATAATTAAATCCATATAGAAAACAAATAACTTTGCCACTCATCAAGTATATGTACACGCCTTACAATAAAATAAAAGAATTGAATTTCAATTTGAATTCCCACCTGTAGTCGTCTTAGATACGTTGCACCTTTCGAAACGTAAGCATGCCCCCTTGTATTGATTTTAAATTTGAATTCGAATTACCAACTGAAGTCATCAAATATATTTTGCAACACCTGGGGACTAAGATCACAATACGCAATAATAAAACGCAATAATCGCTTCATACTAGGAATGGTTGTAATAGACCTCCCCGAACGAAACATACAAGTTCTACCTGGTACCAGATAACATCTTTCCACTGAAACGCAAGTCTTGCTTCGTACTAAAAATGAGTGTAATAGACCTCTCCGATCAAACTAGCTCTACCAAGCACCAACTGTCGTTAGACAAGCATCATGTAATATAATAAAAAAATAACGTCACATATATTTGAGTACATTCCGTATTTTCTTTTATCAAGAACATTCATCAAAGTTGTTCTACAAAATGCTATGCAATCGATTTCCGTAGAAAAATAAGTGATTTTAAATCGTTACTCCAAATGGTTTTCCAAGTTCTACGTTTACTCTACATACATTCGCTTACGAATGCTTTTACTGCACTAAATCTGAAGTGGCGTTTGATGCATAATACCATTTTAATACTTCGTTCCGTGAATAAATTTGAAAAGAAATTATGTAGAAAGTATTTTCAATCCGTTCGTAAAAGCATTAGGTAACTATTTCTTCCGTATGCTGTATTTTATGCTTTATGCAAAATAATTTAGGAAATCCGTAACAAATGAGTTGAATGAATTAAGAGAAACTTTATTGTATAAACAATTGATAGCTAAACGTATTTTTGTACGTTGTATTGATATATGTATACTTCTTAAAGGTGGGAGAACTAAAGTTCGACCGGGGAGGTACCATCGCCGCTTTATAATGCGCTGTAAACCATAACTTGTGTTGCGGTTAGAGAGGTGCGGCTGCCGGCTACTCTTTGAAGCGAGGCGACCATCTTACTCCTCAGGAGTAGCAACGCATCTACGTTCGAGCTCAGATAGAATTTCATTCTTGTTTGTAGTTGTACGTGTGTGTCTATGGGCTGCGACTACTTAACATCAGGTGGTTTGCATGCTCGTTTGCTACTCTTCTCACATAAAAAATACACAATCAATTTTAATAATGTTAAGTAGCTGCAGTCCATAGATTGCCACATCGCTAATGTATTGCCAGTAAGCTTCACTTAACATTTAGTGCTCGTTTCATTTCAATTTATCTATACATATAATAAAACTGTAACTGTCTATACACGGCATATATATCTGAAAAATCATAATAGGGTGCCTTTATATACGAAAGAGAACCCAAAACAATATATTTTGGTTTTCTCTGTTTATCTGTATATCTGTATGTTTGTGCACGCTAATCTCAGTAACGACTTATCCGATTTTAATGCAGTTTTCAGGATTATATTGCGGTGGGCTTCACATAAAATTTGTTTCATTGAAATCGGTTAACAAACATAGAAGTTATGTCAATTTAATTCAATCATCACCGACGAAGTCGTGGGCACGGCTAGTAAATATATAAAATAGTTATTTCAATTTAAAAGTTATGGGTTGTTTATTGGGTAAGAACATAAGGTTTTTTGCTGTACGGGAATCTAGAAAATCGATGTCGTGGGCAGCATTTAGACAAAAATACTGGCGTAACAGCAAAGAAAAAAAAATGCATTGTAAAAAAGTGTGGGGTGCTTAGTGATCTAGCTTTTTTTACATCGCAATATATTTTTTTCTTATCTGTACTTTTTTTGTTGGATTTTGAATAAAAGCGTGTTTTTTAGTTTTTCTATTTATTATTTTTTATATTATTGCATTGCCATCCGTCCTTGATCCGTGTGCAAAGTTTCTAATTAATCAGACTTCTGGAAATTGGTGAAAATTATATTCGAAGAATCCATCACATACATACAACCCAAGCTAATAAAAGCGTGTTAAAAATAGGTATGTATTATCAACATATATATTTTCCACTGGAAACACTAAAGTAGAACATACGTTCGCGCGATACATATTCATGGCATACATAAAAGTTAACTATGCCTATCGCTATTATCGCGAACGGCTGCATTTTATTCGTAGTATGAATACATACAAATATTTTTGTATGGACAGTGTTGGAAACTCGCGATCTATTTGTTTTCATCCGCAACATACGTCAATGTCTATTTTCTCGGTTACTATAAAATATAGTGAATATTTTTTGTAGAAATGCTGAACACATATTTTACTAGCGTTAATCCGCAGAATGGCTTGTAACTGTGGGTAGCCGGCTGTAACTGCGTAGCAATAATTTGAAAAAGAATGCTTAATAAGGCGATTATCTTAACTTTGTATTTCATGAGCATTGCTCAGTTCTGATAGAATATAACGTATTTTTATACAGCCTATAACAAGACCATAGATATAAGTACTTTTGAGACAAAATTTGAGATTGATCAAATCAGTTTTTGTGTGAAAGAAACACAAACATATGTACACATTGACATCGTTTCATCTGTATGTAATAGTAAGGATTTCAAGCCCAAATACCCGGATGAATAAATCAATTTCGTTTTATTCGATTATATTTTACGGGCCATGGATCGGTACTATATTGACATATGAGCTTTCAACATATCAACCTAAAACCGTTAGAGAGGCGCTGTCTAACGGTGTAGTTGAAATGCTGCTTGCAAGCCCTATGTTCCACGAGTAGACACATGTCTATACATGTCTGACACATATCTCACGCCACATTGCAGGAAATCTAGAGCATTCTCCATCATTACCTAAGCAATTTTGATAAAGACATGGCTTCTAGGGGTTTCGAGAAGGTTTAACGACTGCCATATATTGATAACAGTAGAAACGAATGTTTAAAGCGGTCTCCTCAGCATGAAAGGGGGGATAAAATTTTATCACAACGGTCACTCATCTAAGTCTTAACCGCAACTGACGTTGCATAGCTTTACCGCTCATTTAACAATTTCCCTGTGGACATACACACAACACAAGTGCTGTATTTACGTCGGCGGTAAAAGACTGCGGGCGGATATGACGTGTGTTCTCGTAGATGCTACACAGATACTAAAAAATACAATAGTTTAATGAATTGTCAGCGCATCTACAGTTTAGAGAATACAGCTCAGGTTTAACGCTGTCTCTCGCAATTCTGACGAGTAACACGAGCGCGTCAATGGAAGTGTAAAGTTTGACACAACCCGCGCGGTTTTACACAGTTTAAAGCAGAATAAGAACAGTCATGTTTTAAAAAATAACATGACACGAATTCCCAAAAATTTGCCAATGCAGTATTGTCTCCACTATAATATTTTCGCTTAAATATGAATGATCTATTATAAATCTGTGCTCTAACAATGCTTATTCATGGTTGCTTTCATAACAACAGTTTGGTGACAATGTCACATAAATGTATATTGCTATATAAAATACATGTTTATATAGTTGTATGAATAAAGTTTGATATTCTCACGAAATTTGAGTTAGACCAGATTTTCATACGAAATTATGCTATAAGGTACATTTCATGAAGAAGCTTTTCTGGGAATATTTTTAAAACTTTACATTACTGATATCAATTTTTAACATAGTATAATACACTTACGACGTGGTAGGCATACCTATAATTAAAAGATTCTGCTGCAATTTAATAGGCCCTCCTACAATTTAATAGACTCTCACACAATTTAATAGGTTCGCTAAAAAGACGATTTTATTCCATATTTTATTTCCGCTGTCTTCAATACTGCTGCAATTTAATGGACAAAAGGCATACTTGCAATTTAATAACCCCTCCTACAATTTAATATGCTCCACCGCAATTTAATAGGTATTAGCAGTTCTCTAAAGAACACGATCTTTATTCCACGTTCTATTACATCTGACTTATGATATTGCTGCAATTCAATAGATACAAAAGGCACACTTGCAATTTAATAGGCGCTCCTACAATTTAAAAGGCTCTCCCACAATTTAATAGGTATTAGCAGTTTTCTAAAAAATACGATCTCTATTCCAAATTTTATTTACAACTGTCTTCGATACTACAATTTAATAGACACAAAAGGCATACTCGCAATTTAATAAGCACTCCAAACGATTTAAAAGTTATTATCTTCTCTGTAAGAAACACGATCTTTATTTCACTTTCTATTCACAGGCGCCTTACGATATAACGCGCATCTTTTTGTGTTCAAGAATCTTTCATTTCGTTCCTGGCCTTAACGCTCTATAAATTCTCTTCATAGTGCATCATGTTGAGAAAAATGCTCATTTTAATGGAAGTTATGTGGGCATCTGATATTACTTATAGGCAGCTTTTAAAATGATGTAATAAAAGACGTTTCATGATTTTTTTATGCAGTCTATATGATAATAAGTCATTGCTGGTCTTGCATATCACACATGCATGGGATACATTTTTAAAAACGTTTAAACGTGTTTATAGTGCCTCGCTGTTTGAAAATTTTAATATTGAAAGGCAATTGGTATAGCGCTAGTGTTCTTAAGGGAATAAGAAGTTCAATCTTGTTATCAAAATAAATTCACAGTTTTAATTAAATATTCCATCAATATTAATTTTTTTGTTTCTGTAAAGTTCATCGTGTAAATGTGCTAATTTATTGCTACATTTACGATATTTGTAAATAACACCACATAGTATTGGATAGAGTCATTTAAGGATTTCTTCAAGAATTTTGAAGCTTATTGAATCAATAACGTTATATATTAAACTAGCTTTTCCCTCCGGCTTTTACCGCGCAAATATAAATATTCCGAAATTTCATATTTCAAGTTTCTAAGGCTGTTATTTCATAAGTTCTTTTCTTAGTGCTTCTTTATACTATATCAAAGAATTAAAAATAAAGAACTTAGATATTTGCATCTCTAACTTACTTAAATAATCATTTTCCCTTCTCCTGTAGACAGTTGCGTTCCCTATTTCAACTCTTTAAAATTTCTAGGTTAAAATGCTTTACGGTTTAGCCGTCTTGGCGTGAAAATGGAACACACACTTTCGCATTTATAATATTATTTGCTTTCCGTTAAACTATTTACAGATGAACGACTGCGGTTGAGACAGCACTAATATCGTATGTTTTTGGTAATTGTGATTAATTTTATTATAGTTTTTAGTTTTGTTTATATTTTCATAATAATTTTACTTTATATGTTTTATATCCGTTAAATTAATAATTTGACTGTAATAATCTTTCCATTTACTAAACAATTTTTGTTTTATTAATACATGTATGAATTGAACGGCATTATCAGATATAAATTGAGTCGGGCTCAGTCCTATTATATCATGGTTCGTTAAAGTTGTGGGTGCAATTCCAAAAGTTAAACCATTTTGTATGCCAAAATTTGAAACAAGCGTTAAGCCCAAAATTTGAAAATATATTCAGTGCCAAAACTATTGGATATTGAATTTAATAAAAACTAAGCGGTACTCAGAATGAATGAATCCTTTTGTCTTTAAAAATATACAATTTCCTGCTGCTGTTTTCACAGTTTTTACGTAGTATAAGTAGAACAAGTGTTCTATGTATCATAATTATTCTGGTTCTTTAAGATGATATACAGCGCTGTACATTTATAATTACATTTTAATAATAAAGACAAAGAGTGCAAAAAATAAAGAAAACAGATAGAAGAAAGAGAGGAAAAGTATGAGTATCATGGTGAGTATTTTGAAGGTGGAAGAACCATAGTTTGACCGGGGAGCTACCACCGCCGCCATCATAATCCGCCGTAAACCATTACTTGAGTTCCGCTTGCAGAAGTGCGGTTGCCGGCTACAGTTTGAAGCGAGGCGACCATCTTAGTCCTCAGGAGTAGCAACATATCGACGTTCGAGCTCAGATAGGATTTCAGTCGTATTTGTGGTTGTACGTGGATGTCTATGAGCTGCGACTACTTAACATCAGGTGGTTTGCATGCTCGTTTACTTCTCTTCTCACATAAAAAAAATGTTCTATGTATCATCATTGTTTTGGTACTTTCGGGTGATATACGGCACAGTACATTGATTCTTGTAATTTTTAATGATAAAGACAAAGAGAATAAAGTGAACGAAAAAGAGGGAGAAGATAGCGAAGAAAAGTATGAGAAAAAGAAAGACAAGGATATTACATTTATTCGTAACAATACTGTAGCAGACGTTAGTAAACAGCTCACAATATACAAAACGAAAAGATAAATTTAAATCACAAATTAAACTCACAAAAACTTTAATTTCGTTCAACCTAAAGTTATTGAAGCAAAGAAACAGTTGAACATTTATTTTTAGAACAATGTTGATGATGCCATAAATAATTGCTGCTTTAAAATTAATTCAATTTATTTTGAGCCGAAGGAATGAATGAGTACAGAAATGTGGAAATGAGAGATTCCTCACCACAATAGGTCCCGGAAATAAGCGTAATATTGAGCTCTAGCCAGAGACGGATTTGAAAGGATGGTACGACACGTCTTCGGGTAATTGGAAATAGTCCTATATTTGTGTATAATAATATACGTGTAGGATTGTCCTCAAAATCTTAAACATAGCCTAAGCTTAAGCTCTGCTACTCTTGGTTGTGGCGCATGCAGTGAGACCTCTTCTCGAGAGAAAAGATATCTATTTCATATTAATAATATTATTATACACATATACAAATAAAAAACTTGGAGGCTTGGTAGTAGTACAGTTCGACTAGGGATGTATCACCGTTCTCATAATCAGTCGTAAAGCAATTCTTATGTTTTGGTCGCAGCTATGTGGATGTCGAATTTGAGGCAATGCGACCATCTTAGTCTATAAGTGACAACGCACCGATATACCACCTCAGGTAGATTATTCCTAGTTGGAGTTTATACGTAGATGTCTTTGGCTGCAGTGTCCAGTTAATATCATGGTACCTACAAGCTTGTTTGTCACTCTCCTCACAATATAAAACTTTTCGAAATTGTTTACAATTTAAAACAGAGTTGAAACGGCATAGACTCGAGTCCCACGATTATCTCAAACTTCTTCTTTTTTATTGTAACTCACTTGTCATACACCCATGAATGCCAATATACCAGATTTATAAGTCCCAGCTTAAGATATAAATAATGGCTCATTTCACTTAAACTTAACTTAAACATATTTATAGACAAATTTCCACTACTGCGCGACAAGTTAATATTACTGGACTCGATATTACAATTGTTACAATTGTAACTAATGTCAGTGTAATTTCATGTAATTGGAGCATGATTCGTATAACAATAGTAGCTTATTTCACTTAAACTTAACTTAAACTTATTTATAGACAAAGTTCGACTACTGAGCGACAAGTGGATAATATTATTAATGGACTCGATATTACAATTATGTTACAATTGTAACCAACGTCAGTGTAATTTAATGTAATTTCAGTACGATCCCCCAAGGAAGGAATCTTGTTAGAATTGAAGGCGCAGAAGAATAAATCCATTTCTATTCGTTTAGGACTCAGACATTTGGAAAGCAATTACCAAACTCAAATAAATCAACCGCTTTGTTTTTTCAGACCTGTCCTTGTATAGGATGAATTGTTACGTTTTTTCGCCATAAATTTCGCCAAAAAATAATAGTATCGAGCGAAATATGATATTGGATTTGATCGAATCGATAATCGATCAAAACGTACGAAACGAACGATCGATCGAAAATATAATATTTACATTGTTATTTTAATTAACGTAAAAAGATTTTCTTGTTAATTTATTCATTATTAAAACTAATGTAACTGTAAACAACGTAATGTAAAGAAATATAAATTCGCTAACAAAAATGATTAAGAAAACTACTTCTTTTTGGAGACTGTTAAAATAGCATAAAATAAGTGCTTGTTCAATACGATAGTAATGTGTAAATACATTGTTATTTATTTTTACTTATTACAATTAGCTTACGTTATTTCGTATTTTAGTACCTGTAACAAGTATTTAAATACGAAATTACAATGAACAGGTTGACTTTTACCAAATTATTCTACTCATAATCGAGTTGAAAGATTCTACAAAATAGAAATAATTTAAGTAATATGCTTATGTTATTCACCATCTGTTTGTTTTAGTAAAGATAAATAAATATATAATGGTTACTCTATAGTAGTTATGGCAATCTATAACATACGCGAGCCTGGCCTGTGAGGGTCAGGCGACCACAGGCGAAGTCGCGGATGTGTGCACGAGCGTATCCATGACTCCGCCGCGAGGTAGCAACCTTTCCAACTTCTAACCTTCCACCTGGACCTTCCGTCAGCCCCGTGGTGATAAGTTCTCGCTTTGAGCTTTCCTGACGTAAAAAACCTTGATGGTAAGTGGTCACTGCAGCCCATGGACAACCACGTCCAATCTCAAATAGAACAAAAGTTCTATTTAAGGATGGACTCTTGAGGACTAAGGTGGTCGCCTCCAATAATGTGTATCCGGCAAACAAATTAGTATCCGGTAGACAAATTAGTAAACGTAACATCTGGGGCGCACTAGACTGCTGTGTTGCACGGTGTAACACATTCGCGGCTTGTACACAATAGCACGTACAAATCTGTATAGATAACGGACGAATACAAGCGCCGTGTATGTCAGCACTACAATACTGCGGACGGACATTACGGGTGTGTATTCGTGGATGCTACACTGTCGCAAAAAATACGTAAATTATCGGCGCATCTTCAGTCTTTCAGCAATGCTGACTTGATATAATAGGTGAGCATCACAGTCAAAATGTTAACGTTCTCTATCTCTATGATATTGTCTTGTTTTGATCAGTAAAAAATAGGAAAGTATAAAACAATAAGTCGTTTGCGATGTAACCGAGGACCCAATTATGGCTTGCGAGCCCGCGACGATCCAAGCTACGCGACGTTATATTTCAAGAGTTCCAATTAATTTTTCGGCTCGCATCTGGGAATCTTGAGCTGACAATGCAGAGATAATTATAATGAACATCGAATTTAACTTGGGTTTATTGTCCTTATGTATGTTGTGTATAGAAAGCAACGAACGAGCTTACAGCCTACCATTTTTTGAAATGTCATTCACATACATGAATACTATTATAGGGCTCAGAAATTATACGAATCTTGTAACTTTGATTCAATTATTTATTACATCATTACAAACTCCACACATTTAGTTTAATCCCTCCGTTCAGGTCATATTCTATTCATCCTCCCAATGGTCTCCCCAAACTCTTCTATTTTATTCCTGCCAATTCCTCAATGTGGCCAACTTCAGAAAATAAAATATCTACTAACGGCGTCAGTATGGCACTTGCAAAAATAAAAATGATTAACAAACGATTAAAATGCCAACTCAAAGAACTTTATGGTATTAAAATTACCATAGCCTTACATTATAGTGTTCGTACACTTATTAGGTTTGTTAAACCTATATTTGACGACATACAGGCGACATAATTAGATTCAAATGGGAGTTTAAGCTGGCCCCTACCACGATCGGTTTCCCTCGTAGCATAGGACTCTCTATGTATTTATACTTTAACAGCCATTGACGAAGACACGCGTTAAGCTGATGTACAACTATACTCAATGCGCTAGAGACAGGAAATTTATATCCGTCTAATAGTCAATCTACCCTCCTACTATTAGCATTTTCTGTGAGTACCGTACACTACAAACATCTGTAACTAACTACATACTGAACATACGTGTAAAACTTTACAATCGTATCCTATTAACTATTCTATTTCAAATTCTCAAGGTGGTAGAGCTGTTAGAGCTCGCCCGGGGTGGCACCACCGCCACCCTCATAACCCGCTGTAAAGCAACATGTTCTTCATGTATTGTGTTTCGGTAGGGGAAGTTTGGTTGCCGAATACACATTATTTGAGGCGACCATCCTCAAGAGTAGGAACGCATCCGCGTCCATCCTTAAATAGAACTTCTGTTCTATTTGAGATAGGATGTGGTTGTCCATAGGCTGCAGTGATCGCTTAACATCAGGTGGCCTTCATGCCCGTTTCTTACTCTTTCACAATAAAAAACACATGTTTTAGTTTTTTTTTGACCTATTATTTATTATGTATTAAATCGACTCAATTGTATCAGTTCACCACACTTATGTTAAAAGAAAACGTCCTTTTGTGTATGTCTTTGTGTTTCTTTTCTGTGTGTGTGTCTTTTTGTTATTCAAATTTAACACATAATGTCTGTACATCTGCTGTATTATTGTCATTTATCACGCTGTGTTATCTTTCAACTAGGTAACAACGAAAAATAATTATTTATACATGTATGAAATCCACAGCTTGATTTTTATGCATGTTTTACCTGTAAACTTAACAGAAGACTAATAGCGGATTTTTTTACTTTAGTTAGTTTTATATACAGATATACTCGCTAAAGTTTGAATATAGAGAGAACATAGTACATAGAAATATAGGGGGCGCATCGGGCATTAAAAGCGATGCTGCAAGGATTTAATCAAATATAAAGTTAGCGACTTATTTCATCAAACAATTACGGCAATCTAGTGTTACAATCATAATAGCAATCACATCGCTAAATGAC
>DWON01007138.1:0-13211 GCA_018251015.1 Phocides pigmalion okeechobee
CAAATTAAAAATTAATTAAAAAAACATTTTCCAGTGGACCAAATTGTGAATCTAAACCATTCTCAAGTCCCCTAGAATACAAACAAAAAAAATCGTCAAAATAGGTCCAGTCGTTTAGGAGGAGTTCAGTGACATACACACGCACACAAGAAATATATATATTAAGATAATAGACGATGAACTGTACTCTCGCTAATTTTCTTGAAAAGGAAATTTCATATATAATTAGGTAGGTAATAGAAGAAAGTTTTTGCTTTTTTTCTAGTCTCATATGATCAAATAAGACATCTGTGACTATATAGGGGTTATGATACACAGATGCTAAAAAATACAATATTTCAGTGAATTGTCGGCGCATCTTCAGTCTAGAGAAATAAGCTTCAGCTTAGGTCGCCTCCCGCAAAACTGACCTGATCTAATATCAACGTCGCAGTCAGTGTTAAAAAGAAAACATATCCACGTTATTTTTATATTTTAGCAGGTATATGTAAGGTCCAATTGAAAACGAAATCTTAATAGCTACTTTGAAAACACAAAGAAGTTTGCTAATCAAACAAACGCTTCCACTTTGTTCATTTATCTTGATGTTTCACAGACATGAAATATTCGAATAGTAGGCACAAGTAACGGAGTCATTCATTTCTTTAATATCATTTATCGCTATTTCCATCATATGTACTATTAATGCCTATTTAATTATTTTGCACATGACATTACACTACATCTATATAGAAATAGCACACAGTGTAATCAATTCATTATAAATTCATCATGTATGGTCCGATCTATTACAAATTTCCGACATTGGTAACATTGTAAATTAGTGAGCTATTAATGTTGCTTATTTCTGATGTCAAATGATAGTTTGAAACATTACGAAATGTTTACCTACGAATTGATCAGTTAACCGCAAATCAACGCATAAAATATTTAGTTCTTTAAAAATACGAAAGTCGTACGATTTGTGTAATGTCGTTTATATAAAAAAAATATGGTTAAATTACAGAGGATCTTTAGTACTGGGCATTTCCTAGGATCCTACTTCGCGCATTTAGAAGCATTTATACCTCCACTCATAAAAAATGCTGAAGCTGAGTAGAAGAAATTATGCAAATTCAGTTTTAGAGTAGTCAGAAGTTTTAAAATTAAGAGGCAAATTGCAAGAGTTCTAGAGGTAGCCTTGTACCTGATATCACCTTTTATAATACATAGATACAGTAAATATTCAATTAATGAATAAAATATATCCACCATATTTCATTTTATGTAATTTTCTTCAATAAAAGTTGGAAACTCAAATAAGATTATCGGGTGTATAATGCTAGATATACTCTGACTAGCGTCCTTTTAATTAAATGAGTCAAATCAATTAGTCACTTCTTGAGTCTTCAACCTCCCTCGTTTACTTTGAGAGACATCTATTACTTTAACATTTCAAACAAATAGTACCACGTTTGATCGACGCCGCCGGTGACAAGAGGGCTGGTTCATATCTCGCGCAGAAAATTGCGATTGCTATTCAATGCGGGAATGCAGCTAGTGTTCTTGGAACCGTGCCGCATAGGCACGGACTCCCTTTAGATTGTTTAGGTTAGGATTTTATTATAATTAGTATTAAGATTTTCATCAATGTAAATTAATGTTTATTTTGTGTTTAAATAAATTTATATATAAATTATATTAATACTAAATTGACCGATGTATCACTCTTTATATTATTTTGGACGATTCCCGTAAGTCAATTCAATTATTTGGGTCATGTGCACATTTATATAAATATTGCGTTTATTCTACTATGTGATTTTATTTACAAAAATATTTGCCTTCTCCATAAACAAAGTAATATAAAGTCTCGGGCAGAATTATTTATTTTATGAATCTACGACAAGTCACATTCAAAAAATTTAGGAGATTTTACATTATCCCATTACACGTTTACACCATTCATGTGAAATGTTTCATAATGTGCATGTAGAAATTGTAGAAGCTGCTCCGCACTTCGTTGCTAAAATGCAAAATTTGTGTGCTAATGGAGGGTAAAAAGTAGACGTAAATCAAACTAGCTCCCTCGGCTCTTGCTCTCATTTTTGCACAAAGATAAACCCAAAAAAACTTCTAATTTAAATAAATTCATTTGTAAATATATATTTACATTTTTCTACTGGTTTACGTATTTATTTAAACTCTAAATTATACTCACCATCTATGTTTTAATATGAAAATATATATTAAACTTATAGGATAGGTCTAATAAGGAGGGAAAACACGTCTTAATCCATTTATTTCATTGTTAAATCCCACAATACATTAATTGTGCCTTGAGTTGCCGACGCAGCCAAGACAGTGGATACAGTGCCCTAGCCCTCGAAAACGTTCAGAATTGTTGAATTAGTGTCGCAGCGTAGAATGTCATACCGATGATGATCTTGACTATCTTTAAATTACAACGGACAGAACAGGATTTAAAGGAATTCAATTATATTTAATGCAAGACCTGAGTTGGTCTGTTGGCACTTTCAATTAATCTTAGAATATATATCATTAATATTCTGTGGTCAGACTTGAGTACGAATCCCTATAACACCTCTAATTTTTAAAGTTATATGCATATTAGAAACTATTGATCACCTGCTTTAAGGATGAAGGAAACGTAGAAACCTGCATGCATACCTGCAAGTTATCTGTAAAAAATCAAATGTACGTGGAGTCAACCAGTCGATCCGTAATAAGTGACAGTAATGAGATGAAATACAATTGCAAGCGTTACTCTAATAATGTATGAATGCATAATAAATAGGCACATGAACATAGGTACATAAATTTAATCCATGCACATAAATATGAAAGTTGACTAAACATATGGTCCCATATTGGGCTGAGTCATCCATCAAAGGCCAAGTCAATAACGAATACATCAAGGCAAATGATGAAAGGATAGTTGCCGATGATTTTATATGACATTCGAAAGATAAATGACCCGTATACAAAAAATATCATATTTTTTCACTCTAGCTCGTATAAAAAATTTGCTTCACAGAAGCATACTACGTCATCTCTTTGTAATTTATTACTTGTGAACAGCTACATAAAATGTACTCTGTGATGCTGATACTACACGACCCTTAACGAGAATAGTTTAAACAGAATATTTTTGGTTCTTTTTTATCTCAATACATTACAACGTTGCTATGGAACATGTAGGAGTACCTAGCGACTATAAAAATATTAAATAAGTGTAGGTATGTAAATGAACAAAATTCATGACGTACTTTTACTAGGAATGCTAAAATACAAATTAAATTGCAATGTAGGATTCATTAATATTCAATTATTCGTTCACATAGTTGGAAAGCGCGCCAGAAATATTTCACGGTATATTGAACTGAATGAACTACTTTATAAATAGGACAATGTAACCATTATCAGAGCCAAAGGATCTAGGAAAAAAATATTGAAACTTATAAATGTATCTAAATCTATCTGAATAATAATAAAACACGAACAACCCATTGTAGGAACATAGGATTTTTTTGATGGATGGGATATCCAACTACGTGCCTGTAAAACGTGGTGAATGGAAGGAATATGTGAATAAACTGCAAACCGGATAAAAAAACTTACGTTTAAGATGATTTCTCCATCTTAATGAACTCCTTGGACCACAAGTACAAGTCGAAATTAAATCTTAGAAATTTCACGAGAAGATCATTTCATTACTTCCGAATCATTAGACAAACATTAAAAAAAACCATCCCCTATAGTAAAGTAACCATGCCACACTGGTACATGACAAAGTTTTTTAACAATTAATAAAGGCTTAACAGAACGAGCGACATATACCTACCTAACATGGTCGTTACCCTGCATTGGAATTTATTACAGCATTCTTCATTGAAACTTAACGAAACGTATAGCTTATCTCATGATCTGTAGTAAATTAATGCTAACATGATAACTAATGCTCGTTTTGTTTTATATAACAATTGTAAACATTAAAAATTATTAGTTTGAAAATATTTTTAACCATAGATATATTATGTACGACTATGAAGCCATAAGGTGATATTAGGTATATATGATTACCATTTTATAAAATGCACTTACAAAATGTTTGTCACTATAAATAAACAGTAAGCTCGTGGACTAACCTTTTACATACACAGTTTTCTATTTACTAACAAAATTCAATTTGTAAAACAAAGTTTGTCTATTTGCCAGCTTGTTTTAGTGAATATTTGAATAAACACGTACAGTATCTACGAGTACATACTCAATTACCGATTAGAACACATGATATTATTAGGTATAAGTACGTATTTTAGAATAGAGGCATTAAACTGCTTTCTTATTTTTCTATTACTAGATATGAAAACTATTTAAGTACAAAATTTGTGAACGCCCAGGTGAACCTTTGACAATATTATTACTTATTAAAGGCTCATCAATACAAGATATTTTTCTATGCTCTTGCCCAAAGTGACGATCAGTCCTTACTATTTTAATTACAAAAATACAGTAGATTGTAAATTACCGTAGGCGCAAGATTACCGTTACTTTATCAAACACCTTAGATAAAGTACAATACTTTATTCTAAAAACCATATATAACAAAACAAGCCTGAAACCACGTTCGTAGAATTCAGTAAATGCAACCCATTGATCATTTGTTAGCGGAAATTACAACGGATGAATATCTGCTCTAGCCACAGCTAACCCCCAAAGCTAATGGCCGTTCTCAATTGGAAAATCCCTAGTTACCTGCTAACTGTGTAATACTAATTTCATAACCATGCACGTTGCAAGATTAGAAAATTGGAATTCTTGGTTTGTTATAATTTCTCTTTAAGTTTATAAACTACTGTATCGATGTTGCGGTTGCAACTTCGTTGGCCTAAATTTTACTAAAAGGAACATCATAGAGGAAAACAAATATAATATTTTTAACTACATCTTATATGTAGAATCTGTTACAAATAAATTAAGTGATACATATTGGCGTGATGATGACATAAACAGAATTCAGTAAATGTGGATTTGATTCGTGTTATTAAAATTATTGTCTATTACAACAATAACAAACGAAATTCGTATGGTAGACATTTACTTTTATGATTCGTACCTACTACTTACCATCACGTATAGCTTTTTTTCCATGATTTGTACAGATATTGGATAGACTAGCAATTTTAAATTATATAGTTACCAAGGAAAAAAAAAGACAAGGAGAGCTCGTGCTTTGTGGGTAATATTCAATATAAAAGTTAACTTTGTCACGTAACATAATTCACGTAGAAAATCAATACAAACATATGGGCTTATAACTTTAGCACTTCATCATTGATAATAGCCGTGGGAGTTTGGAAATACACTGACCTAGAGCTGTATCTATTACCCGAGTCCCGAGAGTAACCATGTCATATACCTATGTACGTGTGTGTATGTACCTATTTGCACGCATATTACTCTCGAATCTGCTCTATAGGTGCCAGGCTGTACTGTACTACGAAATAAACTGATATATTTATACTAAAGTGCAAATATTATTTCCATTCCTATTTCTTTTTATTCTAAGATTATCTAAAAAATCTACATCTATAATTTTAATTCGATAGAACCAGGACATCTAAATTTGATGATCTTTGGAAATATAACTGTAAGTAGATGTTACCAAAATATTATGAAGAGACCCCTACTACTATTAAGAGAAGAGAAGAGAGACTATTACGAAGAAAATGTTATAATTATTATTCCTAAAATAATAGTCTTTACAATAAATTACGGTAGGTATAATAAACTCCTGTTCTCCATCACGTTAACGTCGCTCCTAGTAATCTCATTAATAGTTACATTAGATACTACAGGTGCGATGAATTTCAGATATATAAATGAAATAGTAAGAACCCTAAAAGGCCTTGATTAAAGCAAAACCGTTGATATTGCGGTAATTTATCACTGATGGGTTGGGTTGGGATGGGTTAATTCTCTGACAAATATGAGTAATGATTGATGTCATTAATTAACCGAAGAGACCAAAATTGCGTCTACGTTTATATTGCTTACGTGCATTGTAACTGTAACAATTTGAATCATAAGTCTTAAGCTTAGCGAGTTTCTGGATTTGAGGATAAAAGGTAATTTGTATCTTATCTAACCTTATATCAACCCTTATGCTAAAATTACTCGTAACTCTCTAATTGAAAATATGTAGATTTTACTTGTAAAAGAGTTCACGATAAGTTTTAAAGGTAGAAAATAGGAAATAATACTTTTTGACTGAAAGTCTGCGCTAATTTGAAAAAAAAAACATAAAAACTGTAACTTTGCAGAAAACATGAGTTAAAGATGGAAACTTGGAAGTCCTTGCTTAGAGTCCTGCCTGAGGTGATTTACCTGTATATACGACGCTACTCTTGAAAACTCAAAATTGAAATTAATTTATTATTACATGCGTACAAGACACTTACAAATTGCAGTTATAATATTTTCTAACCGTCCGCCAATTCGGAATGCAGCCTTTACTGAGAAGACCCGACAAGGCTTAAGTGTCCATCTATTCTAGACACATCAACTCTTGACATTGCTGCCATTAACCAGAAATAGTTGTGATGATTGTCTCTGGACCCAGGTTATATACTTTGTCTGTAGTTACGTACCTGCAGATATAGTCACAACACTATGAGGTACGTAGTCTCTTATTTGGTTTCTTAATAACACGGTTTCATCAAGACGTAGGCATATATTCTACTGAACCAAATAAAATGGAATGACATAAGACTACAATAGGCTGAATAGCTTGCTTACGCTTCTTGTATGTCTTATTATGAAAAATAAGATGCAAGATGAGAAATTAAATTGATTCCGTCAGTTGAAACTATGTTTATTTATTTTGTGTACAATAAGAGTATATATCTATTGAGTAGAGTAATTTTATTAATAAACTGGGTTAAAAAACTTTTCTAACTGTGAAATTCATAATTGATTAATAAATGAAACAAAATTACAGAGAAGATGAACATAAGTATTACTGTATTAAAGTGGGTTTTTAAATGAACCTACCTAACAAAACGTTAAAAATGTACTTACATAAGTGATCTGATATCTACAATGGTTTTAAAGCAGATATTAAAAAATTGTAATGGAGCAAATCTTAAAAAAAGTCTTCTTCAGACTAATTCAACATATAATTCAATAAAGCTAAATTTATTTTACCTTTACTCCACATCATTATGATACCCGCTTCGTAATAAGTTTTGTTATTATATAAGATTTATATCTAATCTACACAGCGACATCGGCGGTCAAACATCAAATTTGTATTCGTTAAAAATTATGTACAGTAAAACCTAGTAGGTAATATAAAGAATTCTAACGTTAACAGCATTCCGCAAGAAGATAGTGTCGAATTTCTACTTAATGAAATGTATTAAATGTCACAATTAAATGACCTTACGGGTTTTAAAATCATTTTATTTATTAAAACTAAATTTAACGACATATAACTAAACAGTACCTGTTAAAAATTTAACAATTTTCTTTTACAAATTAAGTAAGCCATCTAAATCTCCTGTATTTGGCATAATGCCATAAATTGCTGGCAGAGTTACCTCGTGGTATGGTAAGACTAATTTTTTAAGCGAAATAGCTGAAGTCACCCAACGCGACGATAAATTAGTCAGACGCGTCCTTTACAGACTTTTGTTCATTAAACTCAAAAATATAAATATTCGTAAAATAAATGAAAATCTCGTCTCCAAGTAATGTGTCGGACGGCGCTTCCTTTCATTGAAATAACAAAATATGTGAATGCTCTATTTGCAAAATGATTATGATAGTTAAAACGTAAATACAGATATTCAATTTTTAATTTATTATTAAAAATAATATTTTTTCTAAATTTAATTCTAATACTCAATACATTCAATTTCCACCCTATTATTTAATACCAAAATATTTAAAATTATAAGGAAATAATTACTTAATAAAAATAATTGATATTTCTCCAAACTCTGTATATAAGTGTATAATCTATATTTTCTGTAATCCCCTATCAATATTTGCTTACTTCTCTGTAGCCCAAAAAATGAATGTTTTACGTAAAACTCTTCCTAGATGCCGCCACTGAAAACAAAGGTAAACAAATACCGGCAGCACAAATATAATACTATATATGTATTTTTTTCATAACTATAACAAATTTAAAGGTATTTATTTATTTATATTTATTTATTTATATATATTCTTTTATAAACCAATTATGTCCTATTATAAACTTTACGTTTATAACTTTATTTTAAAAGTTAAATTTATGTTATGACATGTCCGGACGATGGATTAACACGGAAATCTGACAATTATACAAAAAAAATGTTTAATCACATCTTTTTTATCCGTTTTGCTATCAATATCTGCTTATTTTACTTGTGACATCAGTTTTGGCAGCCTTCTACTTTCGTCGTGTTATAGACATAGACTACTGTACTCTTTGCTGTCCTGTCTATACCATAGTCCAAGTCAATGGTTCGGATTTTTTTTTAATTATGACTTTTCGACTATCATTATCTGTGGTATGGTGTGTTAATCAAAGTATTCAAACCAAACCAAAATAAGTTAAATTTAATCAAAAGTGGCATGATTAAAGTAATATACATTAAAAAAGGACACCGTGAAAGTTTAAAATTTTGACATTCAGATAAGGTTTAAAGTTTTGTGTATGATTCCTCCGATGGTTTACATATAATCATGGGTTGTATGACTTGGATTCGAGGTATGACGTCCAATATTCCGTGCAGGAGGAAATTGTACAGTTTTATTAATTAACGACGTTAAATGCTACATTTACTTACGCCAATTGGTTTGAATATAAAACTAAACAATTACGAATTATTAGTTT
Source organism: Phocides pigmalion okeechobee (assembly GCA_018251015.1). Classification (NCBI taxonomy): domain Eukaryota; kingdom Metazoa; phylum Arthropoda; class Insecta; order Lepidoptera; family Hesperiidae; genus Phocides; species Phocides pigmalion. The sequence goes on from DWON01007138.1 coordinate 8,891, forward strand.
TCGTGAATATGAATATCAGATATTATTTACATATCTAATAATCCAAATATTTACCAACATTCACTTTAACTATAATTTATATAATTTATGTATTTTAACGTAACTAAATAATACGATAACATGTTTTGATACTGGTTTAAATGTTTCATAATCAAAAACACCAATACGACCTCCCCAAAGACACCTCCCCTAGGATTTATAACTATTTATAGAATCATTTGAAATTTTCTAATCCTAACATTACAATGTAAAATGCAAGCATTTTTCTGTTCCAGGTCTCAAAATAACATTTCCTTTTAAGGATAAGGAGCTCAATAAAATTGCAGCATTTTTTAATCTTTCAACATTTCTTTTAACTTGTGCTGCATTAGTTCAGCCCAGTTGGTTTAGAATTAAGGGTCTTCACTGTACTCAAAGTTTGTCATTGTCACAATTTTTCACCTTTGATGATGATGATGACGATGATGATGATGATCAAATAACTATACATCAAATCAGACCTTTCAATCCCATCAACAGAGTTGACTTTAATGGTGAGTCCTCTTTAACTATTTATACATAAATGTATGCCTCATTCATCTTTGAACTTTATCAGGAAATATTTACTAATATCTTTAACTACTGGTAATATAATGATCATCATAAAAATCCATGATACAAAGTATATCTGTTGTATGAAAAAAGTGTAAGCATAACTTCAGGCGTCTGATCGTCATGTATGTGGACAAATTAATAAATACTTTGACTGTGGTGCTCACATTTATTCCTATCATTACTGACCATGTCATTAGACTGGGAGATCTTTTCTCTAGACTGGAGATGTGCTCAATTCACACAAGTATTCTATTTAACAGCATCCATGTACATCCATGAATACATAGTCTTCATATTTGCCCATAAGCTTGTACAAATTGGAATTAACAATAGTTGTGTACAAGCTGAATGCGCATTACGCTAAGTAAAATATAGCAGTTGTGTTTCCAGCACTTGCAGTGTTAGAGAAGTTGGGTTAGAATATAATAGAGAAATTAATTGGGTTCATTTTCAAGTAAAAATTAGAAATAGTATGGTTGGTATGGTGGTCCAGGCATTCTTCAGTTGTCAGAGGGAACTTGTGACTAGCAAAAGGACATTGTAAGGGTTGCAACCAATTTAATTTAACACTTTGAAGTAAGGCCACCATCTTTGTCCTCAGGAGTAGCAAAATATCTATGTTTGACCTCAGATAGGATTTCAGTCATGTTTGTGGTTGTATGTGGATGTCTATGGGCTGCAACTACTTAACATCAGGTGGTTTGCATGCTCGTTTGCTACTCTTCTCACAGAGAAAAAAAAACGTTGGTTTAGGTTCTAGACTACTTACAGTAGAGCATCATGATGTTACGTCATGTGAGCCGGTCTAATTCCAAGATGGGTCAGACTACTTACAGGAAAGCATCACGACGTTTGACGTCACTTCACGTCAGTTGACCTAATCCTCTAGCGGTTCAATAGACGCTTCACATCAATAACGATTATAATAATTCTAACGACTATTCCTATTAGCTCGCAACTTCACCGTTCGTAGCTTTCTACGGTGCTCGTAAATCCGCAAGGTACGCCTGTCAATTATCATTTGTTGCGACCGCAGACAGGCGACTAAGCACATTGGATTTATATGAACATTTCTAAAGGAAAATACTGCAGAAAGATTGCTAACTTCACTGCAATTTTTATTTAAACCTATATAATGTCTACTTTTGTTTGTTTAACACAATAAGCGAGATTATATATGTTTTGAAGCGCATAGCTCAGAATATATAAGATTATGTTCGCCCTCATAATCCACTGTAAAGTATTACTTGTGTGTCGGTTGGAGAAGTACGGTTGCCGGCTACACTTTGAAGCGACGCGACCATCTTAGTCCTCAGAAGCAGCAACGTATTTACGTTCAAGCTCAGATAAGATTTCGGTCGTGTTTGTGGTTATGTGGATATTTATGGGCTGCGACTACTTAACTTTAGGAGGTTTGCATGCCCATTTGCTACTGTTCTCTCATAAATATACTCGTACAACCGCGAACACGGCTGAAAACCTATCTGAGCTCGAACTTAGATACGTTGCTACTTCTGAGGATTAAGATGGTTGTCTCGTTTCAAAGTGTAGCCGGAAACCGCACCTCTCCAATCGAAACACAAGTAATGCTTTACGGAGGATTATGAAAGTACTTGTCCGTTCGAGCTATAGTTTGCCCACTTTTATATTTATATTAAGTATTTCAGGATGCTATTGGAGTTATTCCAGACACGATATTTACATTGATTTCGTAGCACTTGTAGCTTACTTGTATTTCTAAATTTGCCAAGTGGTAGAACTTATACAGTTAGGCGAGAAGGTACCAGCTCCACACTTATTTCTAGTGTGAAGCTTTCTTTGGTAAGAGGTGTGTTTGCCGGCTCACTTACTAATGAGGCGACCGCAGTTCTCAGGAGGAGTAATCATAGAGATATTATACATAGAGTTGGGGAGTCAGCCTAAAACGTGTCCACTGAAAAAAAGAGAAAGCAAACGATGCTACCCATGTTTCTTTGTTTTATTGCGCGTGCGTTTTTTTATATGACAAGAGCAGCAAACGAACATGTAAAGCACCTGATGTTAATTTGTCGCAACCCATAGACATCCACGTACAACCACAAACACGACTGAAATCCAATATAAGCTTGAACGTAGATACGTTGCTACGCCTGAAGACTAGATGGTCGCTTCGCTTCAAAGTGTAGACTACATGTTTATTTATTATTTCCATTTTATAATAAAAAATAGAGACATGAATATAGTTGATATTTTATTATCATAAATTATTATAAAATATTTTTTTACTTTTTAACGTTTTAACTTCTTAACTCTTAGTTTAGTAGTAACTTCGAAATATCAGTATTTAAAAGCATTAATCGTGAGTGTTCCTTCTATAGTAAAATATTCTTTACATTGTAATATGTAATAAATTGGTCTATTGGGTTTTATCCCTAACACCCAGCGCTGAGACCCGCTCAGCTAGTTGTGACAAATAGACGTCTCGGCCGCAGGGTGTATTGATGGCGGTCTTGCTTCACTCCTCCACTCAATTCATTTCATTCAATTCCTGCACTCTTTCACTGAACAAATTGAAAATCTATTGAATAACCGCCTTCGATGCATCTTTTGTAAAGTAACACTTAGCAATTTTAGTACCCATTATAACATCTGCGTCTTCTTTCGGCTACAATTAAAGCGAGGAGACGATTTTAGAACTCAGGAGCAACGCATCTTCGTACGATACTACCTTACATATCTGTTGTATGTCGGTATTATGAGTTACAGCGACCTGTTAATATTCCACGAGTCAAGCAAATTCCGTTAATCATGTATCATGATTTTATGTATCACGAAGATTTGTATCAGCTAGGATTTCATGGATGCAAACATCATATGAGTGGTGGCAGTATATCAGCAAACTTTCAATGTGCAGGTAGCTACCCTTTGCAAGGAATTGGTTATGACAATTTGCTGCTGATGGTAGTGCTGCTGGGTTGCAGTTAGTAACAGCCGATGTCATACACTTATTTGTTATTATTCTAAAATAAAATAAAACAACAAGCGGTCGCTATTACAATTAAAAGCAATGTCTGCTTAAATAATTTAACCAATTCTTTGCCAGCATAAAAAGCAATAACTCATTTAAAAACATGAACAAGACGTAAAACAACTTTAACTGTAATTAAAACTCATAAGACGAAATCCCAGACGGAGCTTAAAACGAGGAGAAAAAAGCAAAAAAAACACAGACAAACTGTTCAAAGTAAGATCTCATTAACATTGGTCATAATTATTTTTCTACACTCCGGGAACTTGGAGCGTAATTTTAATAAAATACAACTAAAATAAGGCTCGATTCGACCAAACAAAGATTATTACTTTAGGCTTCAAGAGTAGCAAACGAGCAGGCCACATTAACTTTCCTTGCGGTGTACTGCTGTGTATTGTACCGCGCAACGCACTTCTGGCTTGTATACACCTGTGTTGTACGTACAAATCTATATGGATTGCGGACGAACAAAAATTTACGTCGGAGCTACAAGACTGGGGCCGGACTTTATTTGTGTATTCATAAATGATACAGAGATACTAAAAAAAAATGTTTCAGTGAATTGTCGGTGCATCTTCAGTCTAGAGCAGTGTTTCCCAACCTTTTTTTAGCCCATGCCCCACCTTAACATTTCAAAAACTTTTATGCCCCCAATACATAATTTTTAACCTTTAAAAATTGTTTTGTTCCCTTAGTAAATGTAAATGATAAGTTTTA
>DWON01007139.1:0-13208 GCA_018251015.1 Phocides pigmalion okeechobee
CGCTTCAAAGTGTAGCCGGCAACCGCACCTCTCCAACAGAAACACAAGTAATGCTTTACGGCGGATTATGAGGGCGGCGGTGGTACTTACCCGGTCGAATTATAGTTCTCCCAAGAAATCCTACTTTATGTTTGAGAAGAGCATTGTTAATCACCAAGATATTTAATAAAACTTGCAGAAATGTTAGCGTTATAAAAAGCTGATAACGTTTTTTATTTTCACTTACTTTTTCAATTTTCACTGCTCTAATTACAATATACGAGTAATCCAAAGAAAACTTGGGGTAGTAAAATATGGAATTAATTAATTTATGAACTGCAAACTGGGATTCTACAGTCGTTTGAGTTAAACTTTAAAAATCTTTTCATTCATATTTTTGAGACAGATTGAAAAAGAAAGATTGAAACGTGGATATTGTTTTTGGGTCTTCTATTCCACTGATGGCTAAGGGTTTGCCTTAACTGGGTAAGGCGTGGCCAATACTCTTCCACGATTCTCCATTGTTTATTGGTGTACATAACCACATTTTGGCCAAACTCTACTAGATAGGAAGTAAAGGTGGGAGAACCATAGTTCGACAGGGGAGGTACCACCGCGGCCTATATAATCCGCTGTAAAGCATTATTTGTGTTTTGGTTGGAGAGGTGCGGTTGCCGGCTACACTTTAAAGCGAGGCGATAAATATTATCTATTCTTAGTCCTCCCGAGTAGCCACGTATCTACGTTCGAGCTAAGATAAGATTTCGGTCGTGTTTGTCGTTGTACGTCGATGTCTATGAGCTGTGACTACTTAATATCATTTGGTTTGCATGCTCGTTTGCTACTCTTCTGACATAAAAAAATGTTGTATAGTCTCGTCGTGCATTTGAGATTCACATAAGATGACTTTTCATATTGAACATAACAAAACTAAGTATAATAATAGCCCAATATAAACAATCTACAAGGAAGGTGATCATATAGAATAGTATCAAAAAAGCTATCAAGAAAATAGAACTCATGTCCGCGAAAAAAAGTACCAGCCCTCTTGTCAAAGTAGCGAAGAAAAATATATATTAACGTGGTTTAAATTCCTTGTAGTACATGTGAAATACCCTTATTTATCCTGATTAGGGCAGTATTAAAAAATAGCCAGACTCCAAAATCTCGTTTACGAAATTCCAAAACACATTTTGAAAATACGTCCGTTGATTTTATCTCCACATGTGGTTCACTCAGTTCAGGAAACCGCTCCGAATGGTTGAACGATGAGAAAAATCCCTTCCGCCCGAGGTGCGTTGTTTTCGTCGATTTCCATTCGCTCCGACTTCCACTCAGTTTATAGAATTTGTACCTTTCGTATTTCCATTAGAGAATTTTAAATGTCGTTCATATTCTTTTAGAGAAGAACCTTGACGCCATTTTGTATAATGTATTATGATTTTTTCAAGTGAATAAGTGATTGGTGGGTCGTTTGGGTAGTTCCTATAGGGAATTTTGCTCTAATTTTCCTTTCAATAATAATAATTATTATTATTTATTTCAGCTACAAGGACTCATATTAATGTATATTGATTCTATGTTAATTATTATTAGATTTTTTGCTCACAGTTAATCATGCTGACAGTTTGTTTTTTAATCAAAATTAATAAAATATACACTTTTTTTGTATATAACGGGTGCATAACGGCTATTCACGGTTGATGCTCTTCAATTTGTCAACATTTCGAACCAGTTGCATGGATTGCGATATCTTAACTGCGGTTGCAGACAGACTGTAACAGATTCTATATAATTCTATATAGAATCTGTTACAGTCTGTCCTCAGGAGAAGCAACGCATCTATGTTCAAGCTCAAATAGGATTTCGGTCGTGTTTGCGATTGTACATGGATGTCTATGGGCTGTGACTACTTAACATCAGGTGGCTTGCAAGCTCGTTTGCTACTCTTCTCACATAAAAAAAGATTCTTAATGTAGACAGATACTACACATTTATTTATCGGATTTTTAATGGACATACATTACAAATTTATTGATCTATTATTATCTCTTCGTTATTGTCCCACTTTTTGGTACGAGTATCTTCTTAGACTTAAAAGGTTTAGACCACAGTCTACGTGCAGATGCAGACTTTACAAGCCTTTGAAAACTTCATGAAAAATAAAACATGCGGGAACAGACTTTCTTTCAACTTTGGCAAGTTATAATTAATTTATAAAATGCTAATGTATCATTAGAAATCCTAAGAACTTGATACCCCAACTACCAATAAGCGACGCGAACTTTACCACTAGGATATCACTGCTTATTTCCTTGTAAAGACAGATAGAAGAACAGTATTGTATACTCTACCTTACTTGTATTTTATTGAATTTATTTTAAAGAAAAATCCATATAAAACTACCTGTTTTCGTCCAGTGACGCTGCAACGGACAGGATTCGCTCGACGCCGGCAAGTTATTTAAAGTTAAAACGGTATTGGTACCTCGGACATGAGAAACCTTGTCTCATGGAAAGCGAGTTACGAGTTTTCAATATTGAATTTCTAAAAATGAGGAAGTATTAGATCTATATATATAGAAGATCTATAAGAAATACTTAAACTAATGATAATAAAAGCCTAACCTAATGTTCAGAAAGTCTTCAATTAATAAATAAAATGTTTCGGTTGGAGAGGTGCGGTTGTCGGCTACGCTTTGAAGCGAGGCGACCATCTTAGTCCTCAGGAGTAGCAAGGTACGTTAGATCTCAGATAGGATTTCGGTCGTGTTTGTGGTTGTAAATGCATGTCTATGGCCTGCGACTTAAAATCGGGCGGTTTGCATGCTCGTTTGCTACTCTCTCACCTAAAAAAACATACATGGTGGTAGCGGATTGTTGCAAAATAGTTTTTAACACCAACTTAATGGTTGTTTTTAAGTTTAGATTATTATTTCATTGTATACTGTAATATTGTTCTAATTTTACTAAAGAGATACACAAAAATATAGTTTCTTACGAATAAAATTCTCGCTCAATAAAACTATTTCTCAGCCAAGTTTGCTTTACGTCCACGCGACGGATCTCGTCCATACAAGTTGTTTAAAGTTGAACAGATATCCTACGTTCGTTGTAGGTACTGAATAGAAATTTAAGAGGAACCATTACTTTTTATGAAATAAGAGCAGCGAACTCCCTTTCCAACTTTGAGTCCTTTTTGATTAAAAGTACCTTGTTTTTTGATTGATTACTGTTGTACTTATTGAGTATAAAAATAATTTATAAATTTAAACTAATATCATAGCGGAATTTATAATTTTTACTATGTAACGAGCACTCACGATTAACGACTAAGCATTATGACCACGACCACGTAACTGGTCCGAAATATCGCAATTAAAATCATTAATTTGGATACCCTTCATATAGTAAAACGAATAATAATAATCTTTATTTCGTTTAATGATTTTAATCCAATATCTTGAGTGAGCGCTAAGGGAGGCCTTTGTTCAGCAGTGGACACGTAAAGGCTGATGGATGGATGGATGATCTTGAGTAGCAACGCAACTATGTACGAGTTCAGATAGAACTTCCATCCTGTTTGAGGTTATTGTCGATGTCCATGAACTGCAACGACTACTTAACATCAGATGGTCCGCATGCACGTTAGCTACTGTCCTCATTTAAAAAAAACAATTTTGAAGTGCACGTAAACGAAGTCGCAAGCATGAGGCAGTATATCTATACATATAATAGTCTGTACATGGCATATATGAAAAAAAATCATAATGTGTGCCTTTATATACGCAAGATAACCCAAAACGAAAAAAAGTTTTTTTTATTTTTTTCTGTTTGTCTGTCTGTTTGTCTCTATATCTGTATGTTTGTACACGTTAATCACAGAAATGGCTTATCCGATTATAATGCAGTTTTCAGGATTATATCCTTCACTTAACATTTAGTATTTTGTCATTGAAATTGGTTACCAAGTAAGAAATTATGTCCATTTAATCCAATCATCACCGACGAAATTGTAGGTACAGGTACATACTAAAGCCGAAAATACGCCAATCTCCGACACGTTTTAGGTATAAAACCCGGTATTTGTCACCTATCCGAGATTTGCGCAACATTTTACATTTGCTTCTTGTAGCAATGAACTCCGGTGCTACTAGAATATGGAATTACCTTAAACATAATATAAGTTAAAGTACATATTATTTTTAATTAATATTTTCTTTGAATTTCTACATTTAACCAAGTATTTGCGACTAACGATTTTTGATTGTCGATATTTCGAACCAGTTGCATGACTGGTGGTCACAGCTAAACAGCGGTAGCCGTGGCAACTGTTGACAGACGCTAATGGTAGATTAATCTGTCTACCCTACGTCTAATTCGTGTTTCTTTTTTGGGTTTGAGAACGATTGACCTTACTAACTGTATTTTTACGCGCTATACTTTTCACTGTGATTAGAAACTAAAATCAAATATTTTTAATTCAAAGTAGATTCTTTACAGAACACTTTTTGAACGTCATTAAACTACCACTGACTCGTAAGGTATTTCGTTTTGGAGAAGAGGTTGCGAAAGAAACTCCACATGCTTACACATACATAAACTAACCGTTGGAATCCACGTTTGTTAAAGTATGTACATTGAGAGTCTAGTTCGAACAGATAGCTTATTGGTTAAAAATCCAGCCTCTTACTGGAAAACTTCGGAGTTTTAATAAGTTCGAATTCCTGAGACTAATTTCTTCAAAGTAATATCCTTATTACAAATTACTCGCTTAATTGTAAAAGCATTTTAATTTTGTCTACTTATTTGGGTAAAATTGGCTATTAGAGCCAGTGTGGTAGATTTTAGCCTACCACTTCTCATACCAAGAGAAGACCCAGCGGTACAAGATTGATGATTAATGATTTGATGATGAAATTTATATTGATTTACTCGTGATAAAAACATAGTAGGGACAGATAAAAGTCTATTAGAAATACTTGTATACATTGCGTTTTACATTTATTTCCCCAAACGTTGAATTGTCTGTAACGTGGATACAATGGACTGATATAACACACAGATTCAGAAGAGATATCTTTTTTCATAAAATTCTACTTAACCGAGAATTGAACCCGAAACTTTTTACGTGGCCGTTACCGTGATCGCAGCGCCACGCAAATCGTCAAAATAAGTAAAAGCAAAAATATTCAACATATAAAAGCTTTGAATCGTTTTAAAAATCCTGCATAGGATCGGCCGTATTGTAGCGTTTCCACCGAAGGGATTTCAGATTTGTGCCACGTACAATAATATATATATGTCGACCGATTTGGAAATTCCGTCCACGCGTCGTAGTTTGCTAGAAAAATGTAGAATTTCCAGAATTACAATTTTGAATTGATTTCTCAAGCACAGAATGCAGTGCCGAAATTGTTATAGACTTCTAGCGGGTCCCAAATTTCAACTCTGGACTGTAGTTTTCCAGAAAAATGATAATTCCTAGATTTTTACGATGTACCGGGTACTCGCGATTAAAGATTTTTGTTTTTTAATTGCCGATATTTTGAACCAGTTGCATGGCTCGTGGTGGCTGAGTTACGGTCGTGGAGTAAACTGTGAGTGTCCGGTACGTAGTAAAATTTATAAATCCGCGATGATATTCGTTTAAAATCATATTTTATAATTCCTAGAATTATTTTTTGATCAACTCTCAGAAGAAAAATTAAAATTTAAAACTGTTATACAATCGATTACAAAGTTTGGCACATAATTTAAGCAGGGGAATTAAAAATCTATATTAATTGTTATTTTTTGATCAATTCTCAAAAGTAGAATTATAATTCCAAATTGTAATACGATCAGTTAAAATGATAAGTACTAATTTTGACAAATTATAAACGTTCTTCCATAAATTGCGGTTTAATAGAAAAAAACTACATTTCTCAATACAATGATAGGATAGTTCATCGTTGGGAACAGTATTCATATAATCACAGAGGTGAAATGTATTTACAGTATACAGTGAATTAAAATGGTAATTTTAAAACTTTTCTGAAATACAAGTAACTACTACTATTAGGACTAAGTTACTCCTCATAATATTAGTTATCTGACAGTGAAAGTCCCGGCAAAATCGATCCAACCGTTCCGGAGATTAGCCGGAACAAACACACAGACAGAGAGACAAACATTGCAAAAAATGTTAATTTGGTATGTATGTATACATATGCATTTCGTAAAAAACTCTTATTTTATTATATATTTTAATATTACAAACAGACAGTCAATTTTTTTATATAAAAGACAGATATGTACTCGTACTATATAATCAATTGAAAGTCAAGACGCTAAGGCATCCCGCGGGTCTCCGCAAATTATATTTCCTCCCAACAGATTGAGAGCACACAAACACGTCTTTTGAAAATTCTCTTTATATGCTAATAAATAAATTTACCCATCGCGACTGATTTGATTGGAGTAAACATTTCCCTTTAGAAAACTCTGTGAGAAAGCAATTATCGGGACTCCTATCTTGGAGCGGGGGAATCCATGTAAAAACACTGGCATATATTTATCGGCAAATATTCCAACGACTCGCGTGAAATTTCTTATCGTCTCGTAGGGAAAGAATTTGTAGGGTCTTATAGAAATTGGACGAATCTAACTTTGTACTGACACCCAGCGGGGGTATTGGAGCGTGTTGTAAATAAATGACGCGAAAATATATTGAGTTAATATTGTTCAAGGTGACTGGTATTGGACCGTTATTTCCATTATCATCGTTGAATTGGGTTTTTATGTCGGGATACTAAATAAGACGGGGATATTAAATAAAATAGGGATACTTAACAACGGTCCTATGTTTCGAATTAGGTTTATTTATAAAGCCTATAAAAATACAATCAATAATAAACTTTATTCTCATATATACAATGATGAAAATCTTAAAACGAATTAAAATAAAAACCTAACCTAAACAATCTAAAGGGAGTCCATGCGGCATGGTTCCAAGAACACTAGCCGCATTCCCGCGCTGGATAACAATCGCAATTCTAATAGTAATAAATAATAATCAATAATAATAATAGAAATAATTCAATATTACCATTCAAGTTTATTTAGCTTACTCGTTCATAAAAAAAAAATTAATGATGCCATTATTTTAGTTAAAAATTATCTTTTTTTTGTGAGAAGAGTAGCAAACAAGCATGCAAACCATCTGATGTTAAGTAGTCTCGGCCCATAGACATCAACGTACAACCACAAACACGACCGAAATCCTATCTGCGCTCGAACGTAAATACGTTGCTACTTCTGAGGACTAAGATGTTTGCCTCGCTTCAAAGTATAGCCGGTAACTGCACCTCTCCAACCGAAACACAAGTAATGCTTTACGGCGGATTATGGGGGCGGTAGTATCTCCCCGGCCGAACTAAGGTTCTACCATTTTGATAAAGTTTATTAAGTAACCCTATATAAAAATCGAAACAATTATAATAATAGAAATAACGGTCAATATTACCTAATAGGTTTATGTAACGAATTTACTCGTTCATAAAAAAAAAAACAAATTTAATAATATATATTTAATAATGATGCCATCATTGTAATAAAAAAATAGTATATTAGAATAACTTAACACTATTGGACCGTTATTTATATAAATAACTGTTCTTCTATTAATAACTATTTTTTCTATAAAAACCGCTTTTACTATAAATAACCGGTTTTTCTATAAATATCCGGTTTTTCTGTAAATAAATGACCGTTTCTTCTATAAGTAAGCAAACATTCTCATGATTTCCATAAATAACTGTTTCTTCTATAAATAATGATCCAATATTATAAAGTCATCAAAAATTCTTATAACCTAGCTATTTTGAACTATATAAAATGAATATATTTTCACGTCATGAACATGCTAAAGTAATTCAACTCAGGAATATCAAGTAGACTTATGCAGTCCTAAAGAAATTCTTACGTAAAATTGAGTGTCGCCTGCCTTTGCTAACTTGTAGATGGGAAACGAATTGGATAAAGAGAAAGCTGCTTTCATCTTTTTTATGTGAGAAGGCTAGCAAACGAGCGTGCAAACCACCTGATGTTAAGTAGTCGCAGCTCATAGACATCCAAGTACAACTACAAACAAGACTGAAATCTTATCTGAACGTAGATACGTTGCTACACGTGACTAAGATGGTCGCCTCGCTTCGAATTGTAACCGGCAACCGCGCCTCCACTTGCTTTCCGGCGGAATATGAAGGTGGCGGCGGTACGGTGCCCCCGTCCCCGTACGGTCCCCGGTCGAACTATAGTTATCCCATCTTTAATTTGGATACAGAGAAAGCTGCATGCATCTTGTTTTATACAGAATTTGTATTCTGGTGTAAGTAGAAATGGGGGGCGCATAGGTTTTTATAGCAAGGTGGGAAAACTATACTTCGACCGGGGAGGTACTACAATCCTCATAATCCGCCGTAAAGCATTACTTAATCTCAGTCCTCAGGAGTAGTAACACTATGCAAGGCGTCAAGTAGGATTTTCGTCTTATTTAAACAAAAAAAAACTAAAAAAAATAAAAATATTTTGTTGATATAAAACATTCACATTTTGTACGTCGCAAGAGCCTTGTACTAGGTACGAGACCTGTGTTACAGGTACCCCGCTCATCCACCGAGACATCGTACATTGTGTATAGAAAAATAGTACTGCAATAATTTTACATTGTTTTAGATCTAAACTAAATACGTGCAGTGTGTGTGCGCATGTGTGTTTGTGTGTGTGTGTATGAATGTGTGTGTTTTATTAAACAATGTATGTAGACATTGCTCTGTTTCATCGTAGTTTAGTTCCTGTAGGTGTAGTGTGACAAGCCGTTTGATCGTGTTTCGGGACCATTTAACATCTATTGGGCTGCACACTCCTTTACTAATTTCCAACATTAAAAATCTTAAGTAAACATAAAACAAAGTAAACAAAAGTTTAACAACTGTTTTAAGATTAACTATTACCTAAAAAGAATTATCACATAATGTTTCCTTAGGGACAAATTCTCCGTTCCAACTGACTATCACGTTACAAAAAATCTTCTAACCTACTTAAAAAGACGACCGAAAACGTGCCAAAAATCCCGCCTAACTTCCCAAGAATAATTATTATGGATCAAGAAAACATTTGAAACGGCCGTCTTGACCTTATCCCGGGAACATTCAAACAAAAGCACAAAAGTAAGGAGGAACCATTAATCAAAACAAGACTTTCCATCTTGTCAGTTTTCTAACAAATATTTTTGGATTCAAATTTTTTAGTGTTCTATACCCTAGTTAGCTTTTGCCTTTGGTTTTGCTCGCACTTAAATTAATACTTAAATACCTTACAATAAATCATGCACCTATATTTATACTCTATATGTTTATTGGAAACAAAATTTTATCTTCTGTTTTTCATTCTTAAAAGAGAAATTTTCCAATATTTCTTTTTATTGTTCGATGATACTAAAGAATCTATATGCAAATTTTCAGAGTTAAGGTCCAGCGGTTTCGACCGTGCGTCGATGTCTTGGTCTGTCAGTCCGTTCCTTTTTTAATATGAGAAGAGTAGCAAACGAGCATGAAAAACCACCTGATGTTAAGTAGTCGCAGCCCATAGACATACACGTACAAACACAAACACGACCGAAATCGTATTTGAGCTCGAACGTAGATGCGTTCCTACTCCTGAGGACTAAGGTGGTCGCCTCGCTTCAAAGTGTCACCGGTAACCGCACCTCTCCAACCGAAACACACTTAATGCTTTATGGCGTATTATGAGGATGGCGGTGGTATCTTCCCGGTCGAACGGTTCTTCCACCTTTATGACCAAATGTGGTTCATCACTTGCGGAAATATGGAATATGACGATTTTAATTATTTTCAAAACAGTTGACAACCAATTATTGCGATGTCGATTATTTATAGAAATGACAGAATCTTTGAGGAAATAAATAAAATTATTATCAAGGTTCATATTTTACGTGTATGCGGTTTTAAATGGCAAGTTACCGTTTGGTTAATTCGGTCTCTACATATAGCTCTAATTCCTTAACACTGACTGCCATTGGAAACGCGAAAAATTCTAAAATAATAGTTTTTTAATTTTTTGTTTGTTTGTTTGTCCGTTTTTCTATGCCTTACTGTGCGGTAAATTCAAAATTACTTAATTTAACAAAAACAAAAAAATATATAAACATAGAACAAGTTAGAAATATTTTTGAACAAAACATGAAATTCTACTATTTTCTGGTTTTACAGTTAAAACATTTAGGTTACCGCTATGAAAACTGAATAGTGATACGCTTTTTTTATTATGAAAGAGTAAGAAACGGGCATGCAGGCCAACTGATGTTAAGTGGTCACTGCAGCCCATTGACAACCACGTCCAATCTCAAATAGAACATATGTAAGTTCTATTTAAGGATGGACGCGGATACGTTGTAACTCTTGAGGACTAAGATGGTCGCTTCCAATAATAATACCCGGCAACTACACCTCCCCAAACGAAATACAATACATGAAGAACATGTTGCTTTACGGCGGGTTATGAGGGTGGCGGTGGTGCTGCCCCGGATGAGCTCTAATGGCTCTACCACCTTTAAAACCTTAAAAACTTCCTTAACCTTGCCTCCAGCAAAATTATAACATCAGTTGAAGTTGATCAAAAAGGCTGCCAAAATTTGGTCATCGCACTCGAGCGCCCTGTTGGCTAACGTTGACCGGAAAAAATACCACTTCAAATTCTAATTCAAATATTTTATTTCACTATAAGGTATTACATACTTTTAATGGGTTAATGTTACAATCTGTTAGCTAAGGTTGATCAGAGAAAATACCACTTCAAATTGTAATATAAATATTTTATTTCACTATAAGCCATTTACATACACTTAATGGGTTAATATTAACATGTAAAATCAGTTCATTGACTTTAAGAGCCCTAATAAGCCTAAAGCTAAATAAGGCTAAGGTTGAAAGGAGAAAAAAGCAAATTCAAATTAATATATTTTAATACAGTAAAAGATACTTGCATACATTTAATGATGTTACAATGTGAAATCAATTTATCAGCCTTGAGTGCCTATTAGCTACATTGACCAGAAGAAAAAAGCCGGCTAAATACAATTTCATAAGTCCGAATCACATTTTGTGCTATTTCGCAGCAAACTCAGCCAAGTGGCATTTGTCGAAGAACCCGACGTCCCGGCATTGTCTTTTTCGGTACACGTCGAAAAGCCGTTCCTGTGAATAAAAGAAAAGAAAAGAAATAGACAAAGATTTGAAAGGAACAAGTCTTAAGCGAAATGAAAATTTGGGCTTTAAAATGAAAGTGCTTGTATGTTCAAAAGTACGAGATTAAGACGCAAAATGGAAGTAAATGATTATTTAGTACACACTGCTATTTGATACCAAACTTAGCAGTCTGTACTTTAGCAACTAATAATAAAAATAATAAGCTTTATTAAATTCTATACAAAAAATAATTTACAATTCTATAAATTGTATACATACAAATGAAATACATATTTAAATGTGTATGTATACATATAATAAAACTGTAACCGATCGCTGTCTGTACATTGCAAATATATTTAAAAAATCAAAATAGGGTGCCTTTATACAAGCAAGAGAACCCAATACTTTTTCATTCTCTCTCTTTGTCTGTATATCTGTATGTGTGTGCACGCTAATCTCAGAAACAGCTTATCTGATTTGAATGCAGTTTTCAGGATTATATTGTAATGGACTTTACTTAACATTCAGTGATTTTTCCGTGAAATGTGTTTACAAATAAAGACGTTATGTAAATTTAATTCAATCAACACCGACCAAGTTGTGTGCACAGGTTATTTAAATAAAAATAAATAAAAGTATCCATTTCAAAACAACAAGCAATAAAAAGATAAAAAATGTACTAACTATAATGGCATATACATCCTAATAACTAACAAACAGACAACAAAATAAAATATACTAAAAATAATGGAATATACTTGGTAACATTGCAAGGAAAATGTGGGATGGTCCGTTATGACGAAAAGTTTAGGAATCGTGCTCTAAATCCATTAGAACCGTTAACGTTCTCGATTCAAAAGTGTGAGAATCACAAAACAAAGGTTGTACTTCGAACATGAAACGCACTTACACCGAGGGTTCTTACCGACTCGCTAGGAAAACGTTTGAGGTTCTCGAGCGTTTTCAAGATTTCTCGGGGTAAAAATATTTTTATCATTTTAAGCCAGCAATTTACCTTTTTATGGAATAATACGGGGTGTAATGCTCTTTTTCTCTGTTTATTTTTGTGATAGAGAGTTATTCATTTATGTGTGGTTCAACTGGGGAGGTACCACCGATACCCCTTATAATCCGTCATGGACAAATTATTCTGTCTTGACTGTTGTAAGATTGTCGTCTATATGACAAAGTGACTAACGTTGAAATCTTTACTAGAAAAAAATCCTCAAGGTTCTCAAAGTCGAATAAATATTATTAAATCTTCTTTACCGGTACCTAAAAGATTTGCTAACTTACCTGCTTAGTTTCTTTGTGCAGAACTTTTTAATAATTAAACTTACTGTTTACATAGTATTAAATACCCTGAGAGTAAGTGTATTGATCGTAGAGTAAAATTTTAGATATTTTAACAATTTATATCTTTTTTTATAGCGAAAGAGTAAGAAACGGGCATGCAGGCCACCTGGTATTAAGTGGTCACTGCAGCCCATGCACAACCAAGTCCAATTTCAAATAGAACACAAGTTCTATTTAAGGATGGACACGGTTGCGTTCCTACTCTTGAAGACTATGATGGTCGCCTCCAATAATGTGTATCCGGCAACCACACCTTCGGCGATTTCGAATAGACCTCTGGGGGTCAATTTATATTACTTTGGGAATCAATAACCAAACCCCATTTTGAGAAGTGCCGTATTGGAAAAACAACTGGTTGTTAACGACTCAGCAAAATCAAAATTAAACATCCCTATTAATATTATATCCCTATTAATATTATATCCCTATTAATATTAGAAATGTGCATGTAAGTTTGTTTGTTACGCTTTTATGCCAAAACTAATCAACCGATTATCATGAAACTTTGTACACATATTCTTAGATTTATTAGAAAGGACATAAAATACTTTTTATTAAAAATATATATATTTAGGAAGACCTCACTGTATATCAAAAAAAAAATCTAGCAACTTCAACGCCT